>CAVNYN010227288.1:0-32639 GCA_963692815.1 Nyctanthes arbor-tristis
GCATGATATGGAATTATGGATGCCAAGTCAGCCCATGGAACCCATTTGGGTTTTATTGAAGGAGGATATATGTATAATGAGTTACAAAGTATATTGGATCGAGTTGGTATGTCATTGAAATTGAACGGGGTGAATGTCGAATCTACTTTCACCTCAACACCTACTTCATCTTCTGCAGCGTTTCAGCAAGTGCTCAAAACAAGTTGAACAAATCCATTCCTTGTTAACAACCAACGGCTATTTCCACTTTACTGATCAATGGATCAATACTCTCCTCTACAACACACTCATCAGAGCCTACTTGAAACTCCGTCAACCCCGCAATAGCCTCCTTCTCTTCACCCACATGCTTCGCCACCAAGCATGCCTAATGACCACACTTTCCCTTCTCTTCTCAAGGCCATAACATCAGGTTCATTGCCTCAATTGGGTTTTCCTTTTTGTTGTTGCTTTCATGGACAGTGTGTTAGAAGAGGAGTCGTTGGTGACGCGTTTGTGCAAACATCTTTGATTTCTGTTTATTCGCATATGGGTGAATTGAGTAGTTCCGGTAAGGTGTTTGATGAGATTACTCATCCGTCTCTTGTTGCACAGAATGCCATGCTGGATGCTTTTGGGAAGAATGGGGAGATGGGATTGGCTGTTTCAATGTTCACGGGCATGGAAGAGAGAGATGTTTACTCGTGGACAATTGTCATCAGTAGCTACTCGAGCAACAGGTGGTTTAAGGAGACTGCTGGATTTTTCCCAAAAATGGTCGTTCACGAGGATGTAGTCAGTGGATTTTTGAAGCCAAATGAGGCAACATTTGTTAGTGTTCTATCTTCATGTGCGAATCTGGAAAACAGATGCTCATTGAATCAAGGGAAATAAATACATGGATATATAATAAAGATAGAGAAAGAGTTGAGTGTTTTTATTGGAACGGCGTTGATAGCATTCTATGGGAAAGTAGGTTGCTTGAACTATGCCATGAATATGTTCAATTCTATGGCTGTCAAGGAGGTGTGCACTTGGAATTCTATTATTTGTTCACTGGCTTCAAATGGCAGGGAAAGAGAGGCCTTGGACATGTTTGCTAGAATGAAGGCCTGGGCTTCGCAGCCGAATGAAGTCACATTTGTCGGTGTCCTATCTGCTTGTGCTCGCGCCGGGCTTGAGGACTTGGGTTTGGCATTGTTTCAATCAATGTCATGCGACTTTACTATCATTCCAAGGATGGAACACTATGGATGTGTAGTTGATCTCTTGGGAAGAGCCGGGCTTTTGAAGGAAGCTTATGACTTCATCAAAAGCATGCCTTTTGAGGCTGATGCCACTGTGCTGGGGGCTTTATTAGGTGCTTGTAAAATTCACGGGGCTATCGAGTTAGGAAATGAAGTAGGACAACAGTTGCTTCAATTGCAACCTTATTATTGTGGACGTTATGTGCTCTTGTCCGGCATTTATGCTGGAGCGGAGATATGGGATCACGCTGCTGAGTTTAGGAAAGCAATGATGGATGCTGGTATTCATAAAGTTCCAGCCTTTAGTCTCAATATTTGAGAAACTGAGGAGAAATTCATTGGTGTCTTTCACCGCTTTTTCTCCAGTATAAAATATATACGAATGCTGTGATCAGACAGTTTCTGCGTGGCTTTCAACCCACTGACCCTCCCCTTTTATGAGGACTTGAGGACCATGAAGAAACATATACGGGATTGAACAGGGAACTGCAAGACAGTAGAATTGATACTGGAGACCAACTGGGAGTTTCAGAAACAGGTGCAGAGGATGAAAACACAGAAATAAGTACCTATGCTGCATGGTTAAGTTGCCACAAGACAGGTGATAAGTTGAATATTAAAATTTATTTCAAACTGGGGTTTGTAAGATAAAGTTTCAGATATTGAAGACAAAAGTAAATAACAAATGTTCAGTTTGACCTCTTAGCAATGCAATATTGGGATTGGACGTTTGCCACTTCTTAAATGTTCTTTTCTCCCTCATAATTTGCCAGACTCTCAAGTCTCTTGTGTTCACGTTCTTGCTTCAGTTCAGCTGCCTTTTTGTTTTCCTTGTTTACCTTGTTATTCACATTCCGTCTTCTTTGGTTACTGAGAGCCAGTCCATACTTGCATGAAAAGAACAAAATCCTTAGTATTATTCATACGGTACTATTTATCAATTCAACCAGAAAGAAGATGATACTAAATAAATCATTATTTAGTTCTAGGTGATCCTAAGAAAATTGGAAAATCCAGGTGAGGATGCAGGTTAGTGATGGAATCTAAAATGGTCCCATCTACTTCAAATAACCAAACCTTTCTCGAGTCTGGTTGCAAACTCAATTTAATGAGTTTTAATGAGAACAGAGCGAGGATGGGTGGATTTGTATGGTGGAGATTTGTATAGCACACACAAGTCCTAAGACATACGTGGATATGATTGGTTTGACCAATTTTTGTTTAAAAATATAATTGATTTGCAAACATGGGCTCTACTTCATCCAAAATGTTTGCATGATGAAAAATTACGAAAATTGGTTAAAGTTTCTTTGAGATAGAGTCCCTTCTGACTTTTGTTTCTTGAGAAGTTTATCTAAATTTCTTTTGGCAAATTGGTTCAAAGTAACTCACTAGCTTTTGGGTTTTAAAAACTGCTTTTAACTTCTCAAAAACCATCCCAATCATCCACTTAGTGTCATGTTAATCAATCTTCAGAAGCCACCCCCCACCCCCACCCCAACAAAAAAAAGAAAAAAAAAAAAGAAAAACCGAGTAGTAGATATTACATGAACAACTCTTCGTGTTGAGTGAGACCAACAAAATCGGTGTGACTTGGGAGAGATACCAACCTCGATCGCCACCACGGCTAGTGCCCATTCGTGCACTCAAGTTTGGAGATGTACCCATTGACTTAGGCTCTTGTGGTTCAATCTCCCTCTTCTATGCCACATGCCAGTATGTCTCATCTGAAAGACTCGTGATCAATCATGAAAACAATCTTTTTTTCAAATTTTATTATTTGACCGTCATTGTTATTTTTTCATAAAAATTGTCAAGATATATATATATATATATTGTACCTTTTTCTATGTATTTTTTTTATGTGTCAAAACTTTTTTATTTGTTAAAGTTACATGAGCTCTAATTTTGAGTTGAATATATGTTTCTATTTGAGACGAAACCAAAATACAACGAATAAAAAAAAAAAAAGAAGATTGAACAAATATGATACTTATCAAATTTTCATCATGCATGATTTTCTTTCATAGACAATGGTAATATAATGAGCATATTTGAATATGGTCATGAAGATAACACACATAAAGTGAGGCTTTTCTGATGATTATGATCTCATCAGATTGTTTACTTATGATTTAATGAATAATTTTGAGATAGACAACCATTCAAGTAATGCACTTAGTAAATAGAAACTTATATCAAAAAAGAAAGAGTATGGAATTCAGTGAGTGATTTTTGCATCATACTTACCAAATAGAAATTTATATAAAAAAATAAATGATATGAAATTCAGTGAGTGATTTCTGTATCAATATAAAGATAAAATAAAGTTATAGACTTCAACAATCATTTATAATTAGAAACTTTGAAATGACCATAAGGTCTTATATTTGTTAATATTGACAAAAAATGACATGTAATATAAAATCTTTAAAAAAAAAGGAAAAGGAGAAATTTTCGATTCACGTACGTGTTTTGTAATTTTATTATATTTTTTATGTTAAAAATAATCTAATATTTTAAGAAATATTGAATTTCAATTCTCTGGGTAACCAATGACCTAGACCCCTCCAACAAAAATATTTTCGTTATTTCCCTAGTTGATATAGTTACGTCTACCTGATCAAAAGTGGGGAAATACTTTTCACGAAAAAAAAGATAAATTAAATAACACAAAGTGAGAATTTAGGTAGAAAACTAACATTTCTATGGAAAATCATGCAATCACACACACCCTATATTTTTCCCCTATTTTTAGTATAATTGAAGTTTGTAAGGGTAGAGATTGTCTCTTCCGATCTATCAAACAATATCATGAGCGGATCTAGCTTCCTGGCCGGTATGGGCCTTTTTATTTTAAAATTCATACAGAAAGAGTTAAAAAAATTTATATTAGCACTATTAAATTTGAAAATTTTTGTGTTACAGTCTGTATAAATTAAATTTTTAGATATGCTACTGAACTATATAACTCGGTAAAAAGCGTCTTTATCAGCATAACAAGTCTCCTCTGATTTGATGCAGATGGTTTTAGATATTCACTTTTATTCATTCGTCCCAATTCTATTAATTTTATGTAGTCTTGAATAGTACTAATGTATATAAAAAACTTGCTATAAATTTTGACAGGGTACATGGCTCTTTTAATGCACGCCGCTTGTGATGTGTATTAAAGTGTAGAGAAATAGACTCCTATTTTTACGTCTCTTTAAATTTTTCAGAAAAATTTCTTACATAAGTTTTTATACAGGTGTAACACAACTCGCACGTTAAATTTTCCTTTTTTTTAAAAAAAAAAAAAAAACTTTGACCATAGAACGAATTAAAATCCGATGACTCCAAAAAGGTAGAAAGATCCCTCAAATTTCAACGACATAGCACACACCCACCCCCGATGGTCTTGTGTTTACTTTTCCTATTTCGGGACTCCTGTGTTTTTCAGAAGCTTTCACCAGGTTCAGCTCCTCTCGCTCCCCCCCCCTTGTAATTGTACGTATAAAAGGAAACATGTATACAGATATTTTTGAATGATCTGGATCAGTTGACTTTGGTTTAATTCTGGGAACAGTGAATTACAATGGTTGATTATTGCTGTTATAGGCTTTTGATGCCAGTTGATTTGTTCTAATATTTTTGGGTGATTGATTGGTTGCTACTTCGGGACTGTTCTTGGAGCTTTTTTGGGCACGACAATCTATTTATCCCGTCTTTAATTTTCCCCAATTTTTGGAGAGCGAATTCTCAAGAGTTGAGTGCCCTTTTAAATTGAAGACTTCTGTTGATAAAAAGTCAAACTTGATTTATGAGGAGTTTATTGGAGAAATGTCTAGTGAAGAAGTAATCTCTCAAATTAAAAAGAAAAATGTGTACGAGTTGTAAATTGGTATGGATATAAATGATAGATGTCCACCCTTGTTGGCTCAAATTCTAAGATTTGTAGGTTTTATTTGTCCAAAGATTTTGTTTGGGTTCCTGGTCAAAATGGAAATCAAGAAGTCTGGAAATTTTATTTGTCTAATGTTTCTTTCAGAAAACATTTTGAGGGAAAACGGTAATGTGGTTCTGAATTTGAGCTCATGGAAAAATGAGGGATTATAATGTCCCCTATATTTATGATCATGGTTTGATTTGTTTTTCAATTAGTTGCGTTATAGGTGCTAAGTCTCTATCTCATCTAATTATGGATGTAGGCAATGTTTCTAAATTCTAACATCTGTTGTTTGTTTCTTCCACTGACATCTTTCATTTCAAATGAAGAAAAGAAATTGCTAACGTGGCTGATCAACAGTTACTCACTAAACTAATGCTATAAAGGAAATATGAATTTAAACTAGCCCTACATATCAGGTGTGCTTTATGTGTTCTGCTGAATCATGCTGTAACCTTCTTTCTCCTGTATAATTTTGATCCATTTCTTTCTTGGTCTAATTGTTTCTGTGAACCTGATAGTCAACTTCATGCATGATTATGTCCTTGGCTATCATTCATTATTCTGGTATTGGTTTTGGGCTGAGAAATGAAATGGGTTGCTTCCTTTTCTTTTTTCGTTTGTTTTCCTCTGAAAATAGATAACTTAGTATACTCATGTGCTTAGGAAAACTTTTGGTTGAAGTGGGCTTCACCTTCAAGCATATATAGAATGGAGGAGATTCAGTTGCATACTAATTGGGATGATGTCATTTGTCCCATATGCTTGGACTTTCCTCACAATTGTGTCCTCCTTCAATGTTCATCATATGAAAAGGGATGCCGACCTTTTGTGTGTGACACGGACCATTTGCACTCAAATTGTCTGGAGCGCTTTAAACAAGCAAGTGGGATGCTATCTGGTTCATCACCAAGTTCTGCTGAGAACACTCATTTTTTGAATCTGGCATCTGACAGCAAAGCATTGTGCCCGTTGTGTAGAGGAGAAGTTACCGGATGGGTTGTCATTGACAATGCTCGTATATATTTGGATGAGAAGAAGCGTTCTTGTGAAGAGGAAAAATGTGCATTCTCGGGCACCTACTTGGAACTTCATAACCATGCACACTTAGAGCATCCTCATGCCTGTCCTTCGAAAATCGATCCTGCAAGACAGGTTGATTGGGAGAATTTCCAGCAATCCTCTGAGATCATTGACGTTTTGAGCACTATCCATTCAGAGGTCCCGCGTGGGGTTGTTCTGGGCGATTATGTGATAGAATATGGAAATGATAACTCGGGTGATGAATTTGATGACTTCCCTGGCGATGAAGGGAACTGGTGGACATCTTGCATACTGTATCAGGTATTTGAAAACTTTAGGACATCAAGAAACAGAAGAAGATCAAGAGTTGGCGACTCCAGAAGAGGAAACCGTCGTTTGAGTTATGATACTTCTAACTCTGATGAGGGTTCTGTGACATCTGTAGAATATACTGATTATATAGCAGATGAGGCTGATGATGAGTTTGGGAGTGCAAGTGGACTCTCAAGGGGAAGAGCAGATCAACGCAGGTAACTATGGGTAATGTGCCTATGGTTTCCTTTTTCAGTAGAGACCCACCTAAAGTAAAACAAATAAATAATTAACTAGTGGACCTTTTGAACTCAATAATTTTTCCAGCTTAGATAATTTGAAATTTTTTCTTTAAATATTTTAGACCAATGCACATTCTTTAATTTTAATTGAATTTGATTTCTCATTCACGCACTATTATTATGTCAAAGTATGTCTGATGATTCGGAAGCTCCATGGATATGGTGTGCCATTAGCCTAATAGAGCCGTGAATTAATCTTTCTGGGTTTGATACAAGCCTAGGAATCCTACTGGAGTTATTTGGTCAGGACTGAGATTAAGGCGATATATGTGCTCCTCCAGACATTATCTTGTTTATGCATATTTCGCTTTCATATGACTTATTCCTTCTACTGTGTCAACTTTTCTTTTCCTGTATATTTTTATTCCATGAATATGAGGAAGTAAGAGTTGAAAATGTCCATATGCGGATTGTTCCTGTATAAGGTAGTTTGGGCCCAAATGGTTCATTTAAGGAGATCAGTTCCCTCTATTAGGCACATGGTAGATGACAGGCTACCTATTAGTGATCAGTATAGTAATATGATTTTTGTCACTTCAGAATCTTCTTTCTGATTCCTGCACACTCTTCATCGTTTTTCACAGTTCTCGAAGGCGTCGTTCCCGCTTCTACGACTGTTAGGCATGCAGCATCCGGGAAAGTTGGCAGTATCTTTGCAGGTTCTATTCTACTGTTAAATGGAACCTTTGCTTGTGAAACTAAATTTGAATTACACTGTAGTATCATCTTCCGATCTTTCATGGATGACATTCATTCATTGTCCAACTATAGAACTTGACATTCTGGGGATTCTTGTATATTTTAGCTTCACAACTTTGTTCATATGCCCCCACGTAATCTATTGCCTTTCATTGTATAACAGAATAGAATAGAGTTCCCTGAAGCCAACAAATGGAAGGAACAGCTTACTAAGGATAAAAACCCAGATGCTCGGGGCACTGCGCACTGCATGCAACTAACCATATGTAAAATTCTTAGATTAGATTCACATGTGTAATCAGATTCTCCTCTGCTTTCTATTTGATTAGTTCCCTATTTTGCTCCCTTTTTTATTTTCCTTTCTGGAGGAGGGTTGATCTTTGGAATATATGCAGTTGCTGTTCTATATTAATTTGTTTTGAATGAAAGTCTTGTTAATAACGTGTTTAAGTCAAGAATGATATATATGTTCTAAGTTCATTTTTTGTATACAACAGAATTGAATTGCTTAGATTAAACACATGGCTTATGTTTGGGGTTTCTTGTCACGTATGCTTGTGCATGTTTACAAGTGTTCTTGATATAGAAGTTTGACATGAATTGACATGTGCTGCATTAGCTCCAATAAAATTGGGAAGTTTTTCTAATTTTTTGGGCAGTTAAGTGTTCCATTTGTGTGCACGGCATGTCTATTTATTGCGTATTTGTATATTAATAATTGATTGACTTAATAAGATAATAACTATTCATCCTTTAAAGCATAAACTAGTATTAAATGTGATCTGATTGTTTAAATTAGCAAGGTGGAGTGTTTGGCATTGGATTGATGTGACATTTCCCATCACAAGTAGGGGTTTTTGGGCATGGACTTTCATTGAGTCGTTTTCGATATATATCCTGGTCCTCATCGTGAAACATGTCGTATATGTGCATTCACCCCTGGCGGATCTTGAACCTCAATTCGTATATTTTATCATCATGATGTGATTTATATCTAGTCTTAACAATGACACAGCTTTTCAATGGGTCCCAATGGTGACTCTGAATATTATAACCTATCATTTTTCATTATTAGAAGTGATACGTAATGGCATTGCTTATATTTTGAAATAATGTAATTATTATTTACTTACATTGAAGATGTATCTACAGTCTAGTCAACGAAGTATAGAACATTATTATACAAGTTTAGGTTCTTCCAACTCAAAATTCAAGATAATTTTGTTAAGCATATAGGTGTAGTTAGATGTTAAAAAGCTTCCATGTTAAGGGCTAAAATTTTATAAATGAAATCATATCAATACCCGCATAACAAATATTATATCAAAATAAATAAATGAAACAGAGATTTTCAACATACAATTAGAACAAAGAAATATATATATATATATATATGTATATATAATATACACACACATGAAAACGGGTGAATTTGTATTTCAAGAAGGCAGACAGGGAGTCCAAATATCATGTACAGTTTTCACCACACAGCCTACCCTTTATGATTTTCTGAGACACCGCAAATCATGAAAGTCAAAATGGTAAACGAAAAACAAAAGGCAAACTATAAGAGTTATTATTCAACCGAGAAAGGCATATATATATATATATACACACAAACACACACACGAGGAAACATCCCGTTGCCCCGCACCCAGTCTTGACTATGATAACTGGGATGGGACTACAGAAGCTTTGCAGATGGGGCACCAATTCTTCAGCCTCAACCACTCGTGTATGCACCTTAGATGGTACCCGTGCTGGCATACCAACAGCTTCCCTATCTCGTCCCCTGGCACATACTCCTCCTACAGAACATATATATTTCTTCTATTAGGAAAAAAAAATAGCAGAAGACATGCAAGAAAAATGATCAACGGAAAGTTGCATCCAGCTTCATTGTCGCAGCAAGCTTCTCCCTCCCTCCCTCCCTCCCTCTTTCACTTTTTCCTAAAACACTAACATATATGATCAAAAGCCGAACACCTTAGTTTCTTTTAGCCATAGAGTCTATCCCAGTCAAAACTCTGGCCACCTAGACTCATGCATGCTTTTGAATAACGTGGCTTGTCTTATGGCTAAGCAGTACAAAGTACTTCTTGGTCCAGCCATTGCCGTGTATTTTCAAGAACTCATTTTCATCTCGGGTTCAGGGAAGGAGGCAAAATGTCATAAGAAAAGAACCAAGATCAGTAAAAGAAAATTCTTAATGGAATATAGAGAACCTGACAAATACTGCACTTAATGTCGTCTCCATCCTCGCTTGACCCCGCGATTTCAACATCTGAGAAGCTAGCATTATAAACGCTTTCCCTAAGGCATTTTGACAGTTCCTCTTCAGAGACCGCTGTACTCACGATACCCATACACTCTTCCAAAGCTAATAATTCCTGTTAAACAAGCAAGTATGTGTCAATAAAGAAAACTGCAAGAAGATGCCATAGTGCTCGAGGCAAAATTGTCTTCTTAAATTTAAAAAAAAAATAAAAAATAGAATTCCAATGATGAGAGAATATATGGCAATGAGTGGTTTTAAATTGACCTAAAAGAAAAAGAAACCATTATACTAGAAACTAGAGTTTCAATGTATAAAAACCACCATAGAATAACAAGATAATAGTACCTCATATGACATGTTGTCAATGTCCAATCTCATGTCTCGATGCTGGTCATATATGTTAACGCCACTGATGAATAAGCTGGTCTCCAGGGCAAGCAATTGCTGTAGACAGAAAGCAATAGTCAATTACAAATGCCAGTTTTTAGATACCAAAGCATAGTCAATTACACATGCCAGTTTTTAGGTACCAAAGCATAGTCAAAGATTAACTACCTCATCAATCAGCCTGTCATCTTGTCCAATCCTCTGAAGGGCACATAATATCTAAACCATGAGAGCATGCAACATATCAGTATTTGTCTTGGAGCCAAGCAAAACATAATTACATCACGAGCCCACAAAGAAGACCAAGAACAATAAAACAATCAAGCGTTGATAAGGGAAGGGAAGAATACCTCTGCTACTCCATCCAAGTTATGTCGCCGAAATCCATCATGAGTCAGTGATCGGGTAGTGCCAAAACCCATAGAAACTGAAGGCACTAAACTGGATAGATTATCACCGTTATTGCTCGAAATGTCAGAAGAACTCCAGCCACTTGAAGAAACAGGAGCAGGAAATTGTGGTGAACCATGGCCATCAACATTAATAGGAGTTTCAGGCCTAGAAAATCGAGAGGTTACAGCAGTGGGTTCTTCAACTGACGATATGTTTCTGTTACGTCGACTAAGATAACCTTGTCCTTGTATTGACATTATTTGACCTCTGAGTCCTAGCTGATGCAGTACCATTCGCTTGCTCTCGGGGAGTCCAATTGCCATGTCTTGTATCAGAGATTGAGATGCCATTAGTTGAACGGGTGATCTCGCCCATTTACGGATACTGATGAATTTTTTTTCTTCCATCCACAATACGAACTGCTTTCCCCTTCAGAATTCCTCTTTTTCATAACATCCTTTAGACTAGACTTTGATTCTGATGACGAGCAACTTCGTGTAACATCAGATATTGAATTGCATTTCAGATTCCTTAAACCACGTCTGCCCCCGTTACCACTATTACACGTCCCTAGGCCAGAGCCTTTAGGTACCGATGGGACGGAGGAACCTGGCAGAGTGTTTTGGTTGCATGACCCTGATTTGCGGTGAAATGCATTTTGAGATCTAATGTTCACCGACCCACTAGAACTCCCTGTTTCCAACACAGTAACCTCTCCAGACTCTGCATCAGCCCATTCCGATTGACATCCAATTTTAATCCTAGTTTCACTTTCTAGAGTTTCTGACTGACTTGAAATGCTACTTTCTGATGAATCAAAATTCACACAAGGAGACTTAGAACTGATATCTGATTTTTTTGCACTAATCATGAGAGGACATGCTCTAGAGGAATTTCTGATAATCCCCTTTCCATTTGGAGAGTTACTAGAAGGATTAGAATATTTTGATTTATCAGAGCCTCCAGTTTTGGTATTCTGACTGTACTTAATTCTGCCATTACATCCTATTCGGTTACAGAACTGAGCACTTTGATCCCTGACATTGGCTCTATCTTTCAAGGTGACACTAGATCCTTTTCTAGGGACAATTACTCTGCCGGCAGTTCTTTTACCCCAGTATGCATCCATGAATAGCTATATTGACCCTATATTCCTGTCTCAACAATGATATAAGTTCAGCATCCAGAGACTTAATTTAACAATAAAAGTCTTCACTAAGAAAAGAAAGCACAACGCAGTAATAACTAATTAGAAACACTTTTTGCATATTTTCCTGAGGACACCAAAAAGAATGAACTTACGATGGACATCCAAAACTTCAGACAGAACAACTGGGCATTTAATAATAAAAATTTGTTCTCCAATTCAATAAAGTGAACTAATGGGTCAAATTTGTTTCAATACATGAGCAATCAGACCATTAACTCAAAGTAAGGATTTAAGGAAGTTAAGCGTGAAGGGGAATGTCGAGTCACGTGGATACACATGACTGATATTTAAATCACAACAGAAGTGCATGGAAGCTGGATGATTGACAACTTTCAATGGCATAAACCCGTTTAACAGCAATATTTTTTGTCCATGCTAAAACATGTTGCCTCTATTTCAGTATTTCATCCATATATTTTGGAAGTAACAATAAAAACATGTCTGCTTATATCATTCACAGATAGAAACTTCAAAAACAGCCAACTGATAGTCTGGTCTAGCTTCCTACCTTATACAACTCATCACACTACGTCACTACGTCAGAAACTAAAATTTGGACACTCTCGGATACACAGCTGCATGCCAATAACTGGAAATACAAAAAATAATCTTAGGCAAAAGTCAATACGTATCCTTGTATAGAAGTGCCGTAAATCCAAATAATATATTGGAAGCCAAAAATATTAAAAAAATTAAACAAAAATGTTTAAAGGGCATTGAAACAAAAGCCAATGAGCTGTTAACTACCTGTATCATTACAAAGACGTTATGGTTGTTTTTACTCATTCAGATGGAGATAAAGAATGGATTTAACATAAGGAAAAACAGCCATAATTGTAAACAAAAGGATTGTGTCCTTTAAACGGCAGGTTTTCCTTTTCGTTTAACTTATTAAGCAAAGAAAAGTACTACTGTACCTTATTTGATTGGTTCACACTCTGTAATTATTAAGCAACACTTTTATCAAAATTAAGTCATTGCGAGTTTGAAGCAAAGAGGAGACTTCACTCTCTTGAATAAGAAACAAACACAATACACGCGTTGGAAAAAAGAAACAAAAATCATAAATTAATTTGCAAGGATGAAATTCACTCGAAAACATAATCAGGGTTGATCAAACAACAAACCCAGAATGCGTCCCAACAAATTCAATTAAAATAACTGATTGTGGCAGAAAAGTTAAAATAAGAACCTCATACATATTTACCAAGAAAACTATAGAATTTCAAGAAAGCAATATAGAAACTGAATATTACAAATACAATCCAAAAAAACACAGGTCAATCAAGAACCCAGAAAAAATGAACTAAAAGAATCAAGAAAAAGAAAAGTAGAGTGAAGAACAGACGGAAAGAAAACCGACATCAATCAAGAATCCCGAGAAGGCCCAACCATTTGATCACAAAGAAAGCGAAAGAATCGTATAAACTTTCATGTTTCTTTTCTTTTCACCTACAGAAACCGAGGGAGAAAAGAAAGTTCCAACTACAACACAATCCAAGAAGGGCCTCTACCTTTTTTTAGATAGAAAGAGAAAAGAGAAGAGGAGAGAGAAACGGAATGATCCGAGGCGGATGGGGAAAATAAGTGATCGGAAGAGCACACGTCTAAAGAAAACAAACCATAAATCAGAAACAAAACCTAAACAAACTACTGCTGAATAGCCGTCCCGCCTGTTGTATACTATCAGTGATTATCGACTGTCGGATGTGTTCTTTATTTTTTTTGGACGGTGAAAGATTGAGGATTCCTGGGTTGGCCCAAATATCATGGCCCAGGCCCAGTCAGTTGCATGCTGACGGCTGTTGGTGCGGTTCGTGCAATGAACTTCTGACGGTAAAAAAAAAAAAAGGGAAACGTTGACTTGAAAGCGCATTTACTTCTGATTGGTTTTGGTCACTCGACTTATTCACACGGTTAGCTACTCGATTTAGCATATTTTCCATTAAAACAATATCGTTTATAACCACGAGTTTAAGTGATTTTAAATTATAAGTCCACTTAAATATAACACACGTATCTAAATTTTATTTGATTTATTATTTAATGATATTACACATGATTTATTATTTAATGATATTACACATCAATGGTAATGAATAAATGATGTCACCTAAATATAGTAATTATCACTAGACTCGTGGTAAATAATAGGAATAGCACTATTCTTTTCTTTATTAGACTCGAGATTAGTTACAAATTAGCGTGTCAAATAGAATGATCACTTAAAGGTAGATTTAGATTGCACAAAATCGTGTATAATTTAATCAAGGTATACTGTGATCCTCTTTATACATAAGTTTGTTTACATTAATGGCTCTAGAGGAAGTGTCGGGCTCAATGGTAGCTCAAAACCTAGTTGAACTTTGAAATTTAACTCGTGTATATGATCTTTATCAACTAAATAAATAAATCATGAGTATGATAAATAGATATAAATTGTTGGTTAACACTGTTTTAACTTAAGAAAAATAATGAAATAGAATTTATCAACTGTTATTTTCACAGTACTTTTTTTGTTTGAAGTAAGTTATTTTCATGATACGTTGTACACACTTTATATATATAATCTATACATACTCCTTTCTATAAATGTCCTTGACCCATCTCTTTTGAAATAACAAAATTATAAAAGGTGTGTAAATTTAGAGAGGGTTGTACAAATTATTTACATGTGTGTGTATGTAGAAGATAACCTACTTCCTAATTGTACAATGTGCAGAAAGTGCAACTGCAGGAAAATGAGGTAATTTGTCCCCACAAATTTAAAAATTTTAAAATCCAATAAAGGAAAGAACAAAATGCCATATCCATGATGAATGTATAGCAATTGTCTAGCTTTTGTGGATTAGAACCAAATATAAAACCCCACCACTAGTTTTAAATTGTGACACTTGGCCCCTCTTGACCCTTTCAAGTGCCACCCTCTTCTTATTCTTTTTTTATTATTTTTTTAAAAAAATAAATGTGTCATTTTCATTATTTTTTTTTTCTCTTTTTAATTTGAGTTACATGATTTGCACTGACAAAATCATTTCTCAATTGAACTTGAGTAGGTAAAGATTTGATCTCCAAAGACAAGGATGATTAGGTCTCACGAACTTGCAATAAAGAAATCATTTCTTGATTGACTACTTATAGTTGGCTCGCTTGAGTTGCACGTGGAAATTTACGGTGAAGGGTTGCCAACTGGCCCTCCAAGATTTGGTACGTACTCAAGTCTAAGTGGAGTACTACAATAGCCTTTTACCTTCTTTTATTTAGGACTTGTTTAGTATAATTTGTTTTTTTTTAATTTATATATTCATTTATTATTAATTTGACAATTATTCAATAATTATCATACATTTTAAATTTTAATTAAATCTCCATCACTCATTTTCACTATTTATAAATTCTCTTTATAAATTGACTTTATAAATCTAACCAAACAGGCTCTTAATTTTGATAGAAAAAGGAGAATTTATAGCTTGAAAGGACTGCATTGGTCGCAGAGCTAGCTACTTAGCTAACCTCTCTAAATGAGTTAGATCATAATAGGGATGTCAACGCTTGCCAACATTTGGGCTCAAACTCAGCTCGGGCTTTTTTGGTCCCGAATCGAAAAAGCCCGAGCTAAAGCCCGGCTGGGTTGGGGCCATGATAATTAGGCTCGACCCGAGCTTTGGCTCGGGCCTTTTCCGGCTCGCTTTTTTAAAAAATTTTTCCTATTTTAATTTAATTTTTTTCTTTTTTACTTAAGCTTGACACGGGGTGGCTTAGCTCGGCACTCTAGGCCAGCCGAGCCACACGAGGCGGCCCGGCTTGAGCTTGCTCTAGAATTTGGGGCTCAGCTCGGGCTTTTTATGGGTCATGCCACTGGCCACCCGAGTAGGCCAGCTCGTTATACATCCATAGATCATAAGGACGACGAAGGTTCGACCTAAATTTATATTTCTATGTACCATCAGTGTGCATGCAATAAAATTAGGCATTTGTATTAGGCCTGAGTGTAAAAGTTTTGGTAGTGAAGTTTCAAAATCTATCCAAAAAGAGTAGTAGCACCAAAAGGTAACAAGTTTTTGAAGCTTCAACACCAAAATTTCTACTTTTAGAATCAATATGGGGAAAAAAAGATCAATGCTCAGAAACTCAACACGCCAATTATTGGATTATTTCCTTGGTACATAATATTGATGTTTTTAGTGTACATTTAATTGAGATTGAATTGAAAAGTTAAATATTGTAGGTAATATATGGTTAAGATTAAAAGTCTGAAAAAATTTGATTTTTCACAAGAGCTTCACAGAATTAGGTGAAAATTGTCACCACCGATAATCTTTACTCAATAATTAGACAATACCCAATAAAGAAAAGAAATCATATACAAGCAAACTTACTAATAGAGTTTGTAATTGCCGTCCGATATAATATAGCAAACATATATATTATTTTTCATGGAGAAAACTGGGTTAAATGTGCTCCCCACGCCTATTGGCTTCTTGGAAGTGCATGTTTTACGCACATAGATATAACAAATACTCAGAAACCAACCAAGTGATATCTCTCTCTCTCTCTCTCTCTCTCTCTCTCTCTCTCTTCCCTTCATATAAAGCAACCCCTTCAGCTCTCTTCTCATTTTGAATTCTTCATAAATGGTGAAGTCTTCCATCATCTTCCTTGCTGCCAGGTGCTCATCAATGGCCTCTATCTCTATATACATGTGTTTGTTAATTTAATTTGAGCATTTCGCATGTGTCAGATTTTCAACCCGTAGAAAAGGTTAAGATTTTACGATTCTAGATATTTTTGATGGGATTGGAATGTAACTGCGTGTTTAAAAGAAATATATTTCGACCAAAACCTATGTAATACAACGATGATCTTGTTCCTAGAAAGAAATGGTAAGAGAGAAATTTTGTTGATGATGTTTGGAACATCACATGAGGTGATTTGATATGCTATCTAAAAGCAAAGAAGGGTTGTGAAGTCAAATCTCACCACCAAATTAGTCGTGAAATAACATACACATTATAATTTCGATAATCTAAAGTGGCATGATACTGCGTAGAACTCCTAATTTTCCTTTTTTCATTTTTCAAGACCGTTAATTAGACAATTGCTAGAATATAGAACTCCAACTTAACCAATGCAGCAGATGAACTTCTCAAAAAAAAAAAAAAAAAAAATCTTTTTGCACCTCTAATAATCACGCGTAAAAAGCAAAGGTGGAAATACGCACAAAAGAACACGAAAGAACAAACAAACTCTTGGTGAAGTTATCAATAAAACTAAGAAAACTTGACAATGGTGTAAAGAAATCATGTCTAGACATAATTTGATTTTTTAATATATTTAATGATGAAAATAAACTGTTTTATGCCTATAGTTTTCTTATATTTCATTACTATCTATTGACATGGCTTATGTTTTATATTATATTCTTTTTCATTTAATAGTGACAAACTTTGGGATTTCCATCCTTGATGCAATGCTTATGGCCTAGACATAACCCAAAGTTGTCCTTTTTTCCCTTTCATTTAGATATACCCCAAGGCATTAGGACGACGAGGCGCTCCTGATCCTACTAGCGGGGAGGTATGTAACAAGATTTTGTTACTTATTTGTACAATTAAGTCTAATCTAACGTACTACATAATTCGACGAGAAAAGCAATATGCTTATGTTGCAAATATGTTTGCCAAAGTGTAGGTACTAAGTTATTAGTCATAAATGGCAACAAGAGGAAGAGAGACTGCACCTGGAAAGGAGAAAAGGGGAACATCTTCAAGTCTGCAACCTCATTCAAACACACAGCAGAATCATCGTCCGAGCCTTTCCCGACTGAGGGTCGTCGATCCCTGTCGAAAAAAAGACTCGCCTGCATCGGAGATACATGTTACACATCATCTCAAGGGAAGTGTAAATTCAAGTCCAGCTGGTACTTCTAAACAACTTGTCAAGAAACAAGTATCAAGTAGTAGTGGTGCTGGAAAGCCAAATCTTGCTAGAACAATATCTTTGGACAAGGCTTCATTGTCACCTTCTAGTACACCAAAGGGGCGAACTTCAGCTCGTCCCACTCTAAGATCCTCGTCCTTCTCGTCTAAAACTGGAACAACGGAAAAATCTCTATCAGATAATAAATTGGTGAAATCACCAAAGGACGGGGTAACACACCGGCCCTTGTATTCTAGATCTGTTAGTGGTATAAAGAAGAGCAGCGTCCCTAGCAAGAAGCGAGAAACGGGGATTGGTTCTTCAACAAGAAGGGAACAAGCCATTACCCCTCCTGAGAGAGTTGTGACTGTGGATATATCTGAAGTTCCACAACTCAAGACTCTGCAAGACGAACAAGAATTTTCAGTCATTGAAGCTGGAGAAATAATAAATACAGGAAGCAACAATGAAATTGTAGAAGATGTTCCAGTGTTAGAATATAGTGAACCTGAATGTTTCAGGGAAATTCAACTCGAGAGCGACGAGGATGAGGAGGTTATGATTGTTGAGAGCTCTACAGTTTCAGAAGATCAGGGTATGTTGACTGAAGTCAAGATGGAAGAACTGGCTGATGTATCAGTAACTGAAGGGATGATCAGCAGCAACCAGCAAGAATATTCAGACCAAGAAAATGCAGATGAAAAGAATGAGACAGAGACAAATGAGATGTCACCACTATCCCCATAGTCGAGGCTGAAAGGAACAAAGGGGAAAGCTCACAGGTCTTGGATAAGAAAGAAGAGGTGACCATTGATGGTGAAATGCTCAGCTCTGAGGGAACAAAAGAACTAGTAGCAGCAGAGGAAGTAAAGCAGAAGGTAGAAAATAAAGCGCCTAGACAGCCAAGCAATCGAGGGAAGGACTCTGCAGTTTCTAATGATGTAATCGAGGAGACTGCAAGCAAGCTTCGCGAACAGAGAAGAAACAAGGTGAAAGCACTAGCTGGGGCCTTTGAAACTGTCATATCATTACAAGAGCCCAAGTGAGAACAGCTGACCAATGCTCTTATCATACTATATACACTGTGTCTGATAAGAAAGCTTAGAAGTTTAGGAAAAACCATTGAATTTTCAGGTATGCTTTGCTTCTTTTGTTTCGTTATGTCCAGTTTCGTTGTTTAAAAAAAATATGGGATTCCTCGTGATAGGAAATACAATCATCTGTAACTGGAAATTATATATACAGCAGAATATAAATTTTTGAGCTGGGATAAATTTTTTATTGTCGTATGGTTCATACAATCAACAGTACTATCAAAAGAGGTCTTGAGCTTTTCAACCAATTCTGTCAAAGTTCACGGGGCGATTTTCTTGGAATTTTTCTGAGTATGTCTCTAGATTTCCTGCCTCAGCATTGTTTCCGCCGGAGTAGAATGTAAACATTCTTGAATAGTTTTGGAGAAGTGTTTTCTGGTAACCAGTGTTGTTCTAAGCAATGGGTTTACATTTTCTGTTTCCTTTCTCCATTTATTAGTTTGCTCTAAACTCGTTGGTAAACCTTGTTACAGATTCATTGTTTTTCAATACAGAGGTCGAGATTTACTGCTGTTTTACAATTTGTAGGACAAGGGCTAAGTTCAGTTTTTCTTGGCTTTTCTTTTTGTTGATGTTCAAAATCTAGTTCTGTTTCAATAATTAATTTTCATAATCTGGCATTTGTGCTTCACCCTTTTATTTGTCTATCCTAACATTACAATATTAAAATGAGAATTTTTGCCTTAAGCAACTGATCACTTTGTGCAACAGAAGTGTCGTAGTTCTTTGATGCAACAGGAAAAGGAAAGAGATGGAAAGGGAAAACCTATTTTAGAAGAACTTAGAATTAGTGTTTATTTAGAAGTTGTATTTGTTATTCATTTATTTATTTATCTTTTTATTTATTTATTCTTTTGACTTTGTTGACAAGTTAGGATTTTACTAGCATTAGGTTATTTTAAACCCTATAAATATAGGGCTCATTTAATTGTATTGATCACCCTACTTTTATGAATAAACATTATTTCAAGAATTCATCTTGATTTTTCTTAAGAACTTGCGAGCTCGTCCTTTGGTTCAGCATCATTCTTGGTATGTCCAGTCAAAGTACATTGTCTTTTTGTTGTATATCGATTATAACGCTTTAAATCATATCATCTACTTCATCATACTAGGCTTGCACAATTTTCTTAATGAAAAATAGAAAAAGAAAAAAAAAAGAAAAAGAAAGAAAAGAGAAGGCAGAAGAAATACTATGCTTTGATCTCACAGAGGATTCATCAAGACGGTGAGTCAGTAACAAATTCTTCAAGGTTTCTATCCAAGTTCCCTCTTTCATCAACTGCTTTTCTTGCCATTTCTTTCCATTTGATTGGTGCTCATACGTCACTTAAAAATTTTGCATTGGTGCTTTGGTCACTCCAATGGGGCATTGCCACCATTGGAATCCCCAAACTCAAGGCCTCTAGAGTTGAATTCCAACCACAATGTGTGATGAAACACCCAACCGCTTGATGTGACAAAATCTCCAACTAAGGACACCATGAAACTATTAGCCCTTTCTTCGACATTTCTTCAACAAAATGTTGAGGAAGTTTGGACTCTTCAGATGCTCTAACCACCCATAAGAAACTCTTATTGCTCATTCTTAAGCCCTTTGCCAATTCTTCCATTTACTCCGCTCCCAATTGAACCATACGTCCAAATGACACATAGATAACAGAACGAGTTTTTTGTTCGTCAAGCCATTTCTTGCAGGTATCAGTATCTGGTTTCAAGATACGAAGACCATATTCTTTGTCATCTGGAAGAACCTTGTCTAGATACACAGATGGTATAGTCGGTCCAATTGCCTTAACTGGCCAATACTTTGTCATCGACTCAATCACCTAACAAATATTTATAACTAATGTGTCACAAGTATTATGATAAATAAAAAACGTAAATGACATTAATCAAGAAAAAGAGTTGAAAATATTTCCGAGTGTACTTATGATAGGGACGAGGTTATTGTTGCATACCTCTTGTTCCAACTGGTGAAAGGTATTGACAAGAACCCAATCTGCTTTCTTCGTGAGCTACTGGATACAATCTGAACTGACGGAGGAGCACTTCACGAGCTACCAGATACAATCCAAAAACATAAGACTAGGCAGGTCTAAAGATTCCAACACTGGCAATCCAGGAATAATAACTTCATTTCATGTAAGAGGAAGTTGAATCTCTCCTTTTGTACACATGGGGTAATAAATCTGATCTACAGCACAGGATTGAGTAAAGAACACAGTACCAACTAAGCCAAATTTCTTGCCTACATCAAGGGCCCATGGAAGAAATGGATCACAAATTATACAATCAACAGCACTATCAGAAGATTTGTTGAGCTTTTCAATCAATTCTGTCATAGTTTTCAGGCCGATTTCTTGGAATTTTTCTAAGTATTCCTCTGGACTTGCTGCCTCAGCAAGGCCTCCATTGTCATAACCATCAGAAATTCCTGTGGAATGGACTGTAAACATTCTTGAATAGTTTTGGAGAAGTGTCTTGTAGTAACCAAAGTTGTTCTAATACCTTTACAGGCTAAACGCCTAGAGAACTGAAGCATCGGGTTTATGTGGCCTTGCAGCGGAGATGGCAAGATTAAACAATGAGGTATACATTTTCTGTTTCCTTTCTCCATTTATCTTTCTAATCAGCTCTAAAATCCTTGGTTGGTGGTTGAAATCTTTGGTAAAACTGATTTCACGCTCAATGCCTTTGAATACAGAGGTCAAGATCTCTTGCAGTTTTAGGGGCCTCTCTTGCTTACATATCGCAATAAATTACAAACAAATTATCATGATACATATCAGTATATGATTTCAATTGAATACAGAAGACTGTTTTAAAAAGTCAAAACAAAATACCTCAAATTTTTAAAATATATAGGACGAGGACTAAGTTCAGTTTCTTTTTTTTTTCCTGCTTTTCTTTTTGTTGTACGTTATTCCAATTCTGGTTCTATTTCATTTAATTAATTTGCACAATCTGGCATTTGCGCTTCAACCTTTTATTTGTCTATCCTGACGTTACAATATTAAAACGAGAATTCTTGCCTTAAGCGACTTTTCACGTTGTGCAACCGAGGATTTGTAGTTCTTGGTATGTCCAGTCAGGCTACATTGCCTTTGTATATGTATATCGATTATATCACTTTCAATCATATGATCTACTTCATGAAACCATATGGCAAAATTTTAGCTTGTACAGTTGTTTGTGTTATTACCCTATCCAACCATCACATCTAAAAGTTTAAACTATTAATGACCAGACAACTTTAAATCAAAGATTTTCCGGAAATGATGTTCTGTAATCAATTTTTTCATCAAATTAATCATCTTTGAGGATTCAACAATGCAGAAACTGATTCATCTATGTTTTTACCAGAGCTCCCTCCTTCATTGACTGCATCTCTTGCCATTTCCATCCACTTGCTTGCGTTCCTTCGAATTTCTTTTCCTCCCTCATTATTATCCATTACAAGTTCTAGGCAACGAACAATCTCTATATCTAGAATTTCGTTTCACCCACTCTCAAGAGATATCACGAGGTGTTGATCTGGATCGTGTTTTCATTTGCATGCCTAAGTTTTGCAGATAGGCTATATGCTGCTCAAAATTAGACCTTGATAAAGCTTATCACAAAGTGGTGTTTGCCTCTTTATTTTTTCATTTCGGTACTCAACTTTCCATTTTCTCCTGCTTCAATGGATCTTGATCACCCCATTATCATTTTAAGCATATACTGATATATGATTTTTGATGTTCCAGCGGCAGTTATTACTCAATAACACAGCAAATTGTGATAAATAAAATTCCAACTTGTTTTCATCTTTAATCTTGTTCAGTCTAAACTGTCAAACATTCCAATTTGAGAAAGGGATAAAGAAAAAGAAGAAAAAAAAAGGCAGAAGAAATACAATGCTTTGATCTCACAGAGGATCCATCAAGGCAGTAACCAATTCTTCAAGGTTTCTATCTGAGTTCCCTCGTTCATCAACTGCTTGTCTTGCCATTTCTTTCCAGTTGATTGCACTCCCTCGAATTTCTTCTCTTTCCTCTCCATCCATCACAAGTTCTATGCAATGAACAATCTCAGATCACGAATGATCCCTTTCTCATTAGGCAAAGTCCTCATTCCTGTTTTCCATACGTCGCTCACAAATTTCGCATTTGTGCTTTGATCACTCCAATGGGGCATTGACACCATTGGAATCCCCAAACTCAATGACTCCAGGGTAGAATTCCAACCACAATTTGTGATGAAACACCCTACTGCATCATGTGCCAAAACCTCCAACTGAGGACACCACGAAACTATTAGCCCTTTCTTCGACGTTTCTTCAACAAAATTTTGAGGAAGTTTGGACTCTTCAAATGCTCTAACCACCCATAAGAAACTCTTATTGCTCATCTGTAAGCCCCTTGCCAATTCTTTCATTTTCTCCGCTCCCAAATGAACCGTACTTCCAAATGATACGTAGATAACAGAACGAGTTTTTTGTTCGTCAAGCCATTTCTTACACGTATCAGTATCTGGTTTCAAGGTGCTAAGACCATATTCTTTGTCATCTGGAGAAGCTTGTCTAAATACACAGATGGTATAGCTGGTCCAATTGCTTTAACCGGCCAGAATTTTGTCATCGACTCAATCACCTAAAAAATATTTATAACTAATGTGTCATAAGTAGAAAAACATTATGATAATTGAAAAACATAAAATGAAATTAGATCTTTAAAGCAACATCCTAGTAACAAGTAATCAAGAAAAATATCTGCAAATATTTTTGAATGTGCTTATGATAATGAGGAGGTGATCGTCCCATACCTCTTTTTCCAACTCGTAAAAGGTGTTGACAAGAACCCAATTTGCTTTCTCCAGGTTTTTGAACTGATTTAGAAGCACTTGAAGACCTACCGCATATGATCCATAACCATAAATAAAAGTGGGCAGGTCCGAAGATTCCAAAACTGGTAATCTGGGAATGATAATCTCATTTCTTGTTAGAGGAAGTTTAATCTCTCCATTGTACACATGGTTATATATCTGATCTACAGCACAGGACTGAGTGAAGAACGCAGCACCAACTAATCCGAATTTCTTGGCTACATCAAGGACCCATTGAAGAAATGGATCATAAATTATGTCAATCAGAGCTATCAGAAGAGCTATTGAGCTTTTCAATCAATTCTGTCAAAGTTTTTGGGCCGATTTCTTGGAATTTTTCCAAGTATACCTCTATACTTCCTGCCTGTGCAAGCCCTCCATTTTCAAACTATCAGAGATTGTTTCCACTGGAATGGACTGCAAAAATTCATGAGTATTACCGGACAAGTATTTTGCAGTAACCAGTGTTGTTCTAATACCTTTACCGGCTAAGCGCTTAGAGAACTGGAGCATTGGGCTTATATGGCCTTGGAGTTGATATGGGAAGATTAAACAGTGAGGTGTACATTTTCAGTTTCCTTTCTCCATTTTTCTAACTAATCTGCTCTAAACTCCTTGGTGGCTGAAATATTTGGTAACACTGATTTCAGACTCAATGCTTTTCAATACATAGAGCGAGATCCGTTGCTGCTTTATAGCACGTAGGACAAGGACTGAGTTCAGTTCCCCTTTTGGCTTTTCTTTTTGTTGATATTCGATATTTCTGTTCCATTTAATTAATTAATTTTCACAATCTGGTATTTGTGCTTCAATCTTTTATTTGTTTATGCTGAGATTGCAATATTAAAAGGGGAACTTCTGGCTTATGCACATTGTCATTTTGTGCAACAAAGGATTTATGGTTCTTGGTATACTTGATGTGCACAATTTTTGGACGGCAAGATTTTAGCTGTTAAGGGTGCTTTTGTTATTACCATATTCAACCATCTTGTCTGGAAGTTTAAGCTATTAAAGACCAGACAAATATATATCAAAGGTTTACCAGAAATGTTATTCTGTAGCTAAATTTTTCATCAAATTAATCAGCTGGAAGGATTCAATAATGCAGAAACAAATTCATCTATGTTTTTATCGGAGCTCCCTCCTTCATCAACTGCATCTCTTGCCATTTCCATCCACTTGCTTGCGTTCTTCCGAATTTCTTTCCCTTCCTCATCACCCAATACAAGTTCTAGGCAACGAACAATCTCTGTATCTCGAACTATTCCCTTCTCATCAGGCTGACTCCTGACCCCGTTTTTCCACACTTCATTCACAAACTTTGCATTTGTGCTTTGATCGGTCCAACATGGCATTGCAACCACCGCGACTCCTAAACTCAAGGCCTCTAGGGTTGAATTCCAGCCACAGTGTGTGATGAAACAGGCGACTGCATCATGTGCCAAAACCTCCAATTGAGAACACCATGGAACTATTAGTCCCTTTTCTGAGGTTTCTTCTGCATAATTTTTGGGAAGTTTAGATTCTTCTGATGCTCTAACAACCCACAGGAAACGCTTATTGCTCATCTTTAAGCCCTTGGCCAATTCTTCCATTTGCTCAAGTCCTAGCTCGGATATGCTCCCAAAGGACACATATACAATAGAACGAGGTGCTTGTACATCAAGCCATTTCTTGCAGGCATCAGTGTCTGACTTGAACATACAGAGACCATATTCTTTGTCATCCTGCAATCTCTTGTCTATATACATTGACGGTATGGTTGGTCCAATGGTCTTCACAGATGAAAACTTTGCCACCATTGAATCAATTACCTACCATATAATGAAGTTGATAGCTTAATAAAATTATCAGATTTTTCATATATATAACATGTAAAGTTCCAAGTATATACCTCTTTCTCCAGCTCATAGAAGGAGTTGACGAACGTCCAGTCTGCTTCCCCGAGGTGCTCCATCTGATTCACAAGCATTTTAAGAGCCGCAGGGTGTGATCCATGAATGTAAATGACAGAAGGCATGTCTTTAGGCTCTAGGGGTAGCAATCCAGGAATGATAATTTCTTTAGCCGCAAGGGGAAGTTTAAGTTCCCCTGTGTATACATGGTAATAGATATAGTCGACAGCACATGATTGAGTGAAAAATAACGCACTTTGAAGACCCGATTTTTTTGCTACATCGAGACCCCATGAGAGAAACGGATCACAGATTATGCAATTAGTGGCACAGCCTGAGTTTTTAAGCATTTCAACTAGCTCTGTCAAAGTTTCTGTGCCAACCCGTTTGAATCTTTCCAAGTATTCTTCAAGACTCTCAGCATCAGCCCTCCCACCCGCATCAAATCCATCAGAGATTGTTTCTATTGAAATAAAATCTGGGAACTCGTGCGTTTTTTTGAACAAAAACTTCGTTAGCACCAGCGTGATCTTAATACGTCTATGCCTCAGACGCTTAGCGAATTGAAGCAGAGGATTTATGTGACCTTGGATTGGATATGGTAACATCAAACAATGAGCTCCATACTCTCCTTTTCCTTTCTCCATCTCTAGCCTAATTCTTAAATCTCCTTCCTATAAACCTATTATTTATACCAAAAAACTTTCCCACATTTTATAAACAAATATTGCACAATTGTATTCAGCATTCTATTGTCTGTCAGTTAGCTTTCATTCTGTATCCCTTGTTATTCTCTGTGTTAGCATATTTTTCATTTGTCTTCTGCATAAACAAAAAGCTCTTTTTACCAACTACACTCAACTGGATTCAACTAGAGAATTATTTCAAATACACCTTTATAGTTTTGGTGAGAAATTCAATTGATAAAAGACAGATTAAAGGCATCATTCTGACAAGATTGAGAGCTCCTTTCTATTTTTTTTTTAATTTTTAATTTTTAATTTTTTCTGAATTCCAACTCAAGTATATGTAGTTCTGCATTTCTAGATCAGTAGCCCAAATGGAAGAATAACATGGCCTAGGATATTTCTTGGGCTCTCCAAGAAACTTCCATTTACTTTCTTGAATGTGGTTGTTTTTGTCTTTTATGAGGATTTTGCACATGCACTTTTCTTCCCATTGCTAGTTGCCAAAACTCAAACTTAACTCTCACATTCATTCAATGAATAAATTTGCAGCTCATAAGACCGCGAGACAGTGACACACTATCGTACTGATTTCGTCATCATAGGTCGCGATAAATGGCATCACTGATAAATATCTATAGAGAGATTTTGAGAGGCAGACCACACAAGAAAAGCATAGGATAAGATTCCAATGGATAGTAAACTTTCCGATGTTCATTGCATTGACAGTTTATCATATGGAGAAATTAGCTAATGTAACTTGACCTGGTCATCAAAATCCTTCATATTTCCTCTTGGATTCTTCTCAAATCTCCCAATGCAGAAGTACTTCAAATCCACATCCCTTGCAACCCCATCCACCGCCATCTCCGCCAGTATCCGCCCCACCAAAGGCGCCATCTTGAACCCATGCCCTGAAAATCCACCGGCAACCACCACTTCTTTCCCAAATTCAGCACCTAGAAAATCAATGACAAAATCCTCATCTGGGGTCATTGAGTACATGCAAGACTGAGTCATAACTGGTCCACTGGAATCAACAAGTCCCTGGAATCTGGCTTCAATCCATTGCTTTAGGGAATCCATCACCGCCGGCGAGGCTACCGCCCATGTCCGTTCATTAGGCTCGCATTGGCGGCCGCCATGAATGGCAACTTTGATCAATCCCGGGAACTCCAATGATGGTGTGCCGTATATATAAGGCTCACCATAGCTTGCAAATGTTGGAAAACCGCCTTTTTCAATTGTGAATTTATCCTCATAGCCCTCTTTGATCTTCCAATAATTTACAGAAGTCTCCAGGGGCTGAACAGGAAGAATCAAGCCTGTGACATTTTTCACCAAATTTCTAGTCCAAGCCCCAACTGTCACTACACATTTCTTACCCAAAAGCTCTTCACCAGTCCTGGTACTCACAGAAATCCCGCCTCGTACTTCATCTTTCTTGATCTCGATCACTTCCATGTTGTCTCTAAGCATTGCTCCATTCTTGAGTGCAAGTGCTTGAAACATGGACACAGCTTTGGTCGGCTTAAGAACCCCTCCATGCTCTGTTACAACTCCAATCCAGTCCTCAGGCAACTCGAACTGGCCGGAGAACTCTTCAGAAACCTGAGAATGATCAAGAACCCGAACCGGAATCGAGTTCCTCTCGCAACTGGTAATGACAGCTTGAAGAGATTTGTTGTCTGACGGCCCCATGTCTAATTGAGTGGTCTTGAAATATACTCTGTATCCAATTTCAGCTTCAGCTTCTTCCCAAAGACTGGAGGAGTCCAAAACCATGCTCGAATAGTATTCTTCGGGATAGGTGGCTCGGATGGTTCTTGACTCGCCGTGGGAGGAGCCACGGTGGTGCAAGAAGTCAAATTGTTCGAGGAGAATGGTTTTGAAGCCTCGTTTGGCGGCGTGGTAAGCCGCGGAACTTCCGATTACGCCGGCTCCAATCACTATGACATCAAACATTGTTGCCTGCTATAGCTTTTTTTTTTTTTTTGCCCTCTGTTTCTCTAGGAATCAGAAGAACAGAGGTGAAGTTTTCTGGTACTACCGGAAGTTGGTGCCAAGGGGAGTGTACTGACCTCTTTTCTTGAAAGACAAAATGCCAAAACTGGTAATAGGAAAGGTACGGGAATTGGGTTGAATATATAGGTGGATGGATCGAAGACGTAACACGAGTTCAGATCTGGAATCTCGACAAGTCAGGTTGATAAAGAAATATCACACCTTTTTTAAATGGTTTTCAAATAATTTAATTGTAACATGTTGAGGTAATTATTAAAATAATATAAATATTTATGTTAAATTAAATATATAGTTAAATATAATGTTGTTATGTGTTTAAAATTTAAAATTTAAATTGATTGATAAATCAAGACAAAATTTAAATAGTTGCCAAATATTGTGATCATGCTATTTGAAGAAAATTTTCTCTACTAACTTGATACTGGTTACTTTCAATTTAATTATAAAAATAAAAAATGACTTCCATACTCTTGACGAATGAAAAATTTATATGTGTATTTAATGACTCAAATTAATCAACAAATGGGGTTTTGAATCCACACTGTCACTTTCTGATCTTGCCATGCAAATAAAGTAAGTATTCAGTCTGGGGCAAATCTACGGGGTAGCCACTTTGGTCACCTGCTAAAAAATCTATTTTTTTTACCCTTTGAAATATTTGAATATATATATATATATATATTTTTAGTATTTCAACTAAAGATTGTACCGTTTTCTAGCTACGCCCCTGCTTAGAGGAGTAAAAATTTTCCCTGGAGTTTGGTCATTGGTGGGTTGTCACTTGTCAAGAGTGGCATGAGCTATAGTCGAAGACTCAAGTGGCATGGGTCTTGTTCACATATAAACCTTGATATTGTGTTCGTTTGATCATGATGTTAAAATCAGGGGCATAGGCAAGGGGTGGCCATTCTTTGTCCCGATATAGCCCATTTTGACAAAAGTGTATTTTTTGACCATATAAGTAATTAAAAAAAATTTAATATACAAATTAGTATTAATTTACATTTTCGACACACTCTGATATCGATAACTGGCTCCGCCCCTGCTTTAAATGCTCTTTACTCACGACAATCTTTTTCTTTCTTTTTTTCTTCCCTTCAAGAAAAATCACATTCCCAATTCTTATTACGATCACAAAAAAAAACATCTTCAAAAAAGATTTTATCAAACATTAATATGCCTTTTTTTCAAGTCGACATACATTATCTTGACAATTCACCTTCTTTGTTTTCCTGTCACTAGACTTAGCAATTTGACTCATGAGTCGAAAAGCTTGTGAGCCCAACAAGTTCTAGTGTAGCCAAGTCGAGTTCAACAGCTTACGAGTTGCAAGCACCTCAGCTCGACTTATAGAAAAAGAAAAGAAAAAATGAAAAGATTGAACTTGAGTCGGTTGAAGATATTAATCAGCATCTTTGCAATGTGATAATAGTCACATTAATCCCACTTTGATCTTTAATGATAGTACTCATTATAAAATGTGAATTTACAGCTTAGCAAATTGAAGCCAATGCCCAAACCCAAATGGTCTAGTGACATCCAAATAAGTTTTCCACAGGTTTAGGATTTAATTTCTCTACTCGACATGCACCCTTATAATAATATTCAAAAAAAAAAAGAAAAAAACATAAGTCCAATGTTCTATCTATAAATTTTTATAGATTGAATTTTAGAGTATCACAACAACAATCACGCTTTCTGACCATTATATTGATCTATTAACTTGTAGTAAGAGGATGAACAGTATGTAGTAGTAGTTGGAGCAGGTTGTTATTGTTTATTATTGGTTCACGTGGTAATGTAATAGATTGTCACATTTGTTGGTAGATGTCCTCTTTTTTTTTTTTTTTGTTTTGGGGTAAAAATGAAAGTTCCGCATTGCTTTTATTACTAAATAAACGTGTTAGTTATGATTTTGATATAGATACCGGTTATGGCACTCTTAATGCAAAACTAGTGATGAGGAGAAAAAACTTAAATTTGAGTTTCGTATGATTTTTTCTCGAACGATGCCAAATAGTGTAGGAATTTGGACGGAGTAAAAACCTAAAATTTACCGGGGATGTTGGGGTTTTTTTTGGGGGGGGGGGGCGAATTGGCTCCCTTTCTTACCCATTCCCCCTCCCACCTTGTTCTCAATTGTTATCCGAACCAATCAAATTTTGTCACTCGACAACATTTATTGTTAAAATTAAATACAATGTTAAATAAAAAACCTAAAAACATGAAAAATGAGGGGAAAGGAAAAATGAACACATTAACAAGAAATCCAATGACAAATCATTTTTGTGGGGATTTCATAAAAAAAAAAAAATTGTGAAGGGAAAAAAATTCATGTCAAGCATGAAACAAGCAAAATTGCACTTGTCATCTTATTCGATGACCAATTATCATGATGATTTTCTACGAGAAAACAATGGAAATGCATGAATTGGGTGTTTTTGTAGCCTAATGCATTGGAAAATTGCAACGACTAATTCAAAAACGTAAACCCGCCCTCGATTATTTCCCCTATATATTATTAAGAAATGAGAGTTTTCCCCCAAAAAATAGGTTTGCTCTCTTCACCTGCCTAAATGGACCAATCACATAGCTCTTTTATTGTTGGGGGCTCACATCCTCCTCATTACTCTATATAAGTTGTTTCATTCTACTACGAAATCAAAAGTGATGTCCATAAAAGCACTCGTGTTAATTAAGTAATCAAGTAAATTCCAAGTGATTCCAAGATTTATTTGCATCATTATTCTTTACAAATTTCTATTGTGAAAGCCAAGCACATAATCTATGTGGATCACTACTTGTTTCAAGGAAGTGTTTGATTCTCTTTATGAAAACACATTATAATCGTACTGATTTAACCACTGATTTGATAATTGTTCATTTATAGCCACAAATTTCAATTTTTTATTAAATTTATACTACTATTTTCACTTCATTATAATTTCTCATTATAATTCAATTTAAGACTTGTTTGGCATAGTTTATTTTTTTATTTATAAATTTACCTATTATTAATTTGACAACTACTTAACAATTACCAAGCATTTTAAATTTTAATTAAATCTCCACCACTCATTTTCACTCTTTATAAAAAATTTTTATAAATTAACTTTATAAATCTAACCAAACAAACATTTAAATAAATATATTCAAATAGCCACTAAATCAATATATTTTCTTCTGAATTCATAAGTTGTTGGGGACATGTTCTGTACGTCCATTATTTTTAGAAAAATCAAACCGCCAATAAAAAGCGTCGGCTCATGATTATGCTTTTCTAATGTGACATCTCGATTTTTTTTTTCCATTTTTGGAGAATATTCTTGTCTACACCTTTAATTGATGGAATCGTGAAAAGTCATCCATCAAATGACCAATAAATATTACATCGAATAAATATAAAGAAATTATTAATAAAAAAAGTTAACAAAGTTTTTTTAATCTTCTGTATTATAAGAAGTTCGTATAAATTTCACCTAGACAACGCTTATACTCGATACTTATGGATTATCATGCATTCATTCAGAGTCATTCCTGACATTATATAGGTCCTAAGTGAATTTTGTATTAGGGGTCATTCAACAATAAATAATGCTGAATTTTAAGCCTCACTAAACTTTTTTTTCAAAAAAAATTTAAATAGGCTTTCAACTTAATTTTAAACTCAGGCGGCATTCGTTCCATTTTATCATGCATTAGAGCAAGATTAATGTTGAGGGAAAAAGTCAAGGGGAAAAATTAAGGGGAAAAACTTATTTCTAAATAATGTATAGGGGAAAAGTGGGGAGGAAAATATGAATTAAACATGTGACAATATTTTATTGAATTAGAAAGAGAGTGGGGGTGAGTGAAAAATAATATTTTTTTTAGATTGAGGGAGAATGAAAGAGGGGGAAAAAACCTAAAATTTAGGTTTTTCCCCTCAATTTTGATACATAATTTGATTTTGTGGGGTGAAAAAACTCAAATTTGGGTTTTTCCACCTCACATTAATCATGCTCTTAGTGTGCTTAAGAGCGCTTTCACTCAAAGTTTGAGTTCACAAAATTCCATGCAGTTTAATTTTTAAAACATTATTCTTAACAAACACAATTACGTTTTAATTAAGATGAAAATCTCAAATGTTAACATCGTATTGTATTATAATTTATCAATCAGAATAAAGAAAATTCTAATTGATACGTGAAACATCAAAACGAGCACATAAATTTAAAATGATCTTGTCAAACGAATCATCACTTTATAAACGTTGTACAAAACCAATGCTGAACTGCATAAGAACTATATACTGGACTCCACCAGTGACAAAGAACGTCAACTTGTTCGATCTCCATCATTAAGTACAAAAAGAAAGGGGTTAATTACTAATTAATGGCCGACAAAACTTGAGAAA
>CAVNYN010227289.1:0-12872 GCA_963692815.1 Nyctanthes arbor-tristis
ACAATGGCAAAAACGAAGGAGGTGGAAAAAGAAAAAGCTGAGTCATTTGAGTTCTTGAAGTTGATAGGGCTAGAATAGAAGGCATGACCCATTGTAATTTTTGTGCCATTTGTTAACTTTAAGAGGCCACTGCTAGTGATCCCGGCTATGCCATCAAGGCTCATGTTTGCCAACCGGAATCCATTGTATTTGAACCCAATTACATCTCCTGTGTCTGCTTGACCGACTATACAATAGAGCACCAGTATTGCCACCTCAAAAAACATGGCCTTTGAGAGGAGGCAAAATGTATATTTTGAGAGTAGATAACACTACAATTGCTTCACTTTATGTGTCGAGGCAAAGGCTCGAGTCAAGCTCTGGAGTGTTAAAGAGACAAGAGAGTGGATCCGTCTTGTCCATGTACCGTCCCCCTTCATTAACCAATCAAATACAGAACCCTCCAGTAAAGATAAGGAAACAAATTCAACTTTTCACTATCATCGATCGATTTTTTCCACAACAAACCATCCAAATCACCTGATAGTAGATAAAGGCAAAAAGGTGCCACAGTAGAGTGGACCAAACGGTGCCAGTCATCTTACGCTACATGGCCACTAAAAAGTCCGATCTCCACGGACCAGAGGCAACTTTCAAGTTGATCCACTGCATTTAAGACCAACGGTCGTTGAACCTTTTCCCCAACAATTAAGGCAGAGCTTTTGATTCAACTTATAATAGATATAAGGTAGAATTTTATCATAGCAGATTTGAAGAAAACTAAAGATTTTTCACAATGACATTACACATCCTTGATCGTCTTTAATTCTTTTTGACTTCTGGAGATTCGAGTAGTGTGTGGTAAACAACATATCTCTCTATATCCAACTTCTTTTACTTAAAGAACTCTTTTCAGAACTCAATCCAATTTCATCTCATTAGTTTCTCCCTGAAATCCATTCTCATTCCATTTCACCTTTACCAAGGAAGGCTTTCTGGGATGTTAATTTGCTTCATAGTTCAGTTTGCATTTGTAGAACATTTCACTCATTAATTAAAAAACAAAAATGGCAGAAGATATCTGATACATTAGTTAGCAACTAATGCAAAATCTTGTCATAACCCTTCAAGTGCACTAACAGTTTCTCTTTATTGAATATATGTCACGATAACTACGCAATGTCTGTCATGTCATCCAAGTAAGCTGATGGACGGTAGGGTAGCTAGAATTTCTTTAGCACATATAATCTGGAAGTACCAAATATAATAATAAATGGACATTATTGTTCCAGAAAAACTGAAGTTGATTATGAATCCCCAATCAAGTACTTAGGACCAGATGAATTCCTGTGCAATTGCCAGCTCTTAGATCGGGAGAAGAAAGAAGGCAGCCATTCCCCTGAAGCAGGTATATATCTTCAAGAATCAAGCAGCCAACATCGGCAATGTGCATGTTTCCTTTGCGGAATGGTAAAGCCAATTTGGATTTTGCCCAAAAATTATGGTAGAAAATGGCTGGTACACATTGAACAACTTAATTTATGTAAATTTCTGCATGGATGCTAAGGAGTGGATTGATGAAAATTTTCTACTCCAGCCGAATTGGGTACAGGAATTGGAACCTATTTTTACTTTTTAAGTTGAAATTAGTGTGGTGCCATTATTAATAACGAAGGTGGCAACAGTTCACTATAAATAGGGCACTCCTTCGGCCAAGGAAATCATCCCATTTTGAGCGAGTATTCTATAGAGAATTGAGAGCCTTGAGTGATATATATTATAAGTAGAGAGAATAGTATAGAAACTGATCACTACTGTGTGTTTTCTACTTTGATTTCTCCAATTACAAGAGAGATTAATATTGTTACCTCCTTGTTAACGAGACCAGGTCGTACTTATTCTACTTCCTTTGTCCCAAAAAAATGGTCATTTCTTTTTTCACATAGATTAAAAAAAATTCATTTAACAGTATTGGAAAAGTAAATTTTAATATCATTTCCCTATTAGATCATTTCATTTATTAAGTTATTTCACTTTAGTAATTATATTTTTTAATAACTATACACATTAAATAGGGATATATAAGAGAACTAATATTTCAATTACTTTTTAAAAAGGAAACTGAACCATATTTTGAGACGGACGAAAAAGGAAAATTAGACTATCTTTTTAAAATGGAAGTAGTACTATAATAGAATCCTTCTTTCTATACTTATTCATAGTTCTTACTAATGGCGGAGTATGATCAAAATTCAATGGGGACACACATTTACTACCCAAAAAAACAGAGCCAGCAAAACAATACACAGTTGTATTAAAATAGGCTTTACATTACCTGGTTTGCCAAAAAAAAATGCTTTACATGAATTTTTTACCCAGTAAAATAATTAATCAAATAAAAGAAGAGGGAACTGAACAAAACAGTCAACAAGGACCAAAAATTTGATTTTTTCCTAGAAATTTGATTTTTCCCAAAAATTTGAAGCACACAATATTCTAAAAAACTTAAAGATGTGAACAAGTAATGACCTCAAAGTCCAAACTTTGCAATTCTATACCCGCTTATGCGAAGTATATAGTTATTATTAAAAGTGTTTTTTCAATTTTTTATTATTGTTATTTTTACTTTTCATCAATTAAAACTATTAGTCAAGACTCATATAGTCTAGTGACATTCTAGTGGGTTTCCCAGACCCTTCATCAGAGTTCAATTTCCCTCCCCAACAATCCCCCTATAATAGTCTCCATATATATATATTAAAACTACTAGAGTATCCACATTAGTAATGTTAAAATTAAATATCCACATAAACAAAAAGCAGAATTTTTATTGATTGTTAAAAGACACCTACGCATGTTAAATTTAACTATTATTTTGTGTCACATTGGTGATTCTAACTAAAAGTGCTAAATTTAATCATTAATTTAATAGTCAAAAAGTGGGCCAATACCAATTTAATTAAAATAAAAAAGAAATAATACCACATAAAGCTTCAAGTTTATTGTTAACTTTAAATATAAAACTAACAACTTGTTAAAATAAATACTTTTAACAACTACTTTAACACCACCAATGTAAGTTATTTTTTGAGTTGTTAAGGGCATCCACATTGCTAGTGCTAAGCAGGGACGAAGCCAAGAATATGATTCAGTGGGTGCGAAGTTCTAATAACAAACATACATATTAGCAAGTAATTCCATTAGCATCTCTTTATGAGCTTTATTTTTGAAATAGTTCTTTGAGCTAAGAATCGGATAGGTCCCCAACCTTTTTTCGCTCTCTTGGGTCCTCAACTTTTCATAAATACACACAATATGTCCTTCTTGTCACTATTCCCCCAACCTTGCATAGAAAAAGACGATCATAACCTTTAGCTTTTTAATTTTAAAAATAAAATATTTAAAAATATTAAAAAAAAAAAAAAGCCTACCCACCCCTTCCCTTTCCTCTCCTTCCCCTCCCAAGTGGGCCGCGAGAAATGTCCGCCAAAGACATTTCTGGTGGCCAAAAAGCTGCTGGAAAAGGCAGCGTTTCAAACAGCAATTATAGGGGGAGTAGATCCCATGGGCAGCAAAATGGGGAGATCTACCCCAAATTTTAGCTGATGAAATGACAGCATTTTTACTGCCATTCTGGCAGCCGTTATGAAGGGTGAATCCTCCCATTTTGCTGCCCATTTCTGGCAGCTAAATGGGGGGTATGAGGGATCCACCCCCTATTTTAGCTGCTAGAATGGTAGCAAAAATGCTGTCATTCCGACAGTAGTTATAAAGGGTGGATCCCCCATTTTGCTGTTATTTCCAACAGCAAAATGGGACGATCCACCCTCTATTTTAGCTACTAGAAATGGGCAGCATCCACCCTAGCTTTTTTACCGCAAAAAATGGCTCCGGCGGCCCACTTGGGAGGTGGAGGGGGAGGTGTTTTCTTTTCTTTTTAAATTTTTGATTATTTTTAAATGTTTTTTTAAATTAAAAAGTTAAAGGGTATAATAGTCATTTCCCATGAAAAATTGAGAGAATAGTGACAAGAGAGACCTATTGTGCGCATTTATGAAAAGCTGAGGACTCAGGATAGCGAAAAAAAAAGGTTGGAGGCCTATCTAATTCTTAGTTCAAAGGTTGAGAACCTTTTGTCAAACTAACCCTTTATGATATTAGTTTGAGAGTTAGTCATTGGTTTGAAATCTATAGAAAATAATTTTTGAAAAATTATGGTTTACATTTCAAATGTCTACCATCCAATATACTGTTAATGAATATACTACTATAACAATACACATTATGCAATGTTTTACCATTCTTTTTAAAGTAAAAATAATGTTTTTTTTCTCTAGTTTCTCATCTACATATACTAAATTTTATTCACATTTAGTCCTAAATTAAGGAATTAGATTAAATTACTTACGAAATCAACCAAAGCTATATTTAAATAAATAAATTATTAATCTACTATATAATGTTCTATATTTTAAAATGGTGCTAACCAAAATCTAAATGTTTGCTGGAAAATTAGATAAATGCTTTAAGCTGTAAAATACTTTGATGAGAATCATGGCAACCAAAATTTGATTTAAGTACCGGACGGCCCAATTACACGCTCAAGGGCAAAACAAATCCAAGCTTCAATGGCGGGACTTGTACAAAAGTTATGGAATAAAGTTCAAGTGAAAGAAGGGACAAGTTCAGACATTGGAATGGATGAGAAAGAATTTAAAACAATTAATCTAATAGAAGTCGAGGGTTAACTGAGCAGAACTTTGGAGTTGGAGTGTTAAAATACTCAAGAAAAGAATTTGAAGGCCAACTTGGAGGAAGGCTAATAAATATACGGTCATGTGATGTAAAATTTAGAGTTGGTTGATTTCTGCATGGAATAGGCTAGACTTTTCGTATTCTAATTAAGATATGTTTATTTTATTTTATTTTTATTCCTTAATTATATTCTAACTAGGATAGGTTTATTTTACTATATAAACTCCTTCTACACTGTAAACAAGACACAACTTTCATCATTGAGATTAATACAATTTCTTGTGAGGAAAATTATTTTTTATTCCATTGTTCTTCTTAGAACTTTTCGAACTCTAAAGGAGGTAACCGTTCTTGGGTGTTCGAGCCAACCAATCAAGGGTTCTTTCTTTCGCATCTTATTGGGTTTAGGGTTTAATATACCCTAGGTTCGTAAGTCATGAGATTCGAGTCTAAGATTAAATCCTACACGATTTTAGCTTTTCTGGGTAATGGATCAATTTGTTGTGGGTTTAATTGGCACCATTCCAACGTGGTTCTCATCAGTTGGTATCAGAGCTTGGCTCTAAAATCGGGTAATCTATCTCGTTCTTAATTTCCTTGTCGGTTTCATTCTTGGTAATCCCTCGTTCCTCAAAAATCCATTTTATATCAAAAAATAAAAAAAAAGGAAATTGAGTGGAAAAAGGCAAGAGTGAGTGAGCACATTATCAGGTAAAAGCCTAGTTGAGAGATACACGAGCGACAATTTTTGAAAAGACACTTACATACGCATGCACACCATGGAAACAAATAATGCAGGAGAAAATAATCAATTAATAGAGGTGCTTAGGGATATGGTTGCAAGGTTAGAAAGGCTTGAAACGAGAAGGAAGGAACCCCAACGAAGGGCTCCTAATAATGATAGAGGGAGAAATAGGCGAGAGGCTAGGAATGAACATGAGGAAGATTTGGATAGTAATAGGGGTAGCGAAGACAACTGGGTTCTTGAGAGGCATAGAGAAAATTGGGGAAATAGAAGAGATCGTCAGGTTCGTGATGGAGTAGATGGGAATACTGGGAGCATCAAAATGAAAATTTCATCTTTTCAAGGTAAGAGTGATCCGGAGGCTTATTTAGAGTGGGAGCAAAAGGTGGAGTTAGTTTTTGAGTGCATAGTTATTCTGAAGAAAAGAAGGTAAAATTAGCAGTTGTAGAATTTACTGACTATGCGTTGGTTTGGTGGAAACAATTGGTGGTGAGTAGAAGAAGAAATCTGGAGAGGAGTATAGAGACTTGGGATGAGTTAAAAAGTATTATGAGAAAGAGGTTTGTGCCGAATCATTATTATCGGGGTCTATACCAAATGTTGCAAACTCTTACTCAAGAGGGGAGAAGTGTAGAGGATTATCACAAGAAGTTAGAGAAAGCCATGATAAGGGCTAACCTTCAGGAGGATATAGAAGCCGCCATGGCATGGTTTTTGAGTGGGTTGAATAGGGACATAGCTGATCTTGTGGAATTACAAAATTATGTAGATATGGAAGAGTTGGTACATAAGGCTATAAAGGTGGAAGGACAATTAAAAAGGAAGAGACAAAATAAATATCCTTCAGAAAGTAGCTCTTCTTGAAAGCCAAAGTGAAATAATGAGATGAATGATCGGAATGCTACAAAAGAAAGGGATGAATCATCTAAGGGGAAAGACGTTGAGTTTAATAAAAGTAAGCCCAAAACTGATTCCACATCTAACAGAAGTAGAGACGTTGAGTGTTTCAAGTGTAAGGGGCGTGGACATTTTGCATCTGAATGTCCAAATAAGAGAACGATGGTTATAATCAATGGTGAATGGTTTTCCTAAGATGATGAAGTTGTTGACAAGGAGCAGGACAGTGAGGAGAGTGACAGTGAAGAAGAGTTTGTAGAAGGAACTGTTAATCCACCAAAATCGTTAGTCACAATGATAGCTCTTAATACTCAGGTTAAGCTGAGTGACACAGAGCAACAAAGAGAGAATATTTTCCATACTAGGTGTAATGTGGGTGATAAGGCTTGTAGCATCATTATAGATGGAGGAAGTTGCACCAATGTAGCTAGTATAGGTGTTGTGGAAAAGTTTGGATTATCAGTACTGAAGCATCCAAACCCTTACAAGTTGCAGTGGTTGAGTGATTGTGGAGAACTAAAAGTAAATAAGCAGGTGCTCATCAGCTTTAATATAGGCAACTATCATGATAAAGTGTTGTGTGATGTTGTTCCTATGCATACTACTCATATTTTGTTGAGGAGATCGTGGCAATATGATAAGAAAGCAATACATGATGGGCGCAAAAACCGGTATAGCTTTCAAAAGGATGGAAAACTTGTACTTTTACCTTTGAGTCCAAGTGAAGTTTATAAAGATCAAATGAAACTCAAAAGAGAGGTTGAGGGAAAAGAAACAAGAGAAGAAAAAGAGAGCGAGAGTGAAAATAAAAGTGATGGCAAAAAGAAGAGTTCAAAAAAGAGTGAGGATGGGAATGAAAAGAAGAGGAGAGAAAAAAGAGAGGGTAAGAAAAAAATGAGTTTTTATGCAAAGAGTGGTGAGGTTAAGAAAGCTATTGGAGAGAACGAACAAATGCTTTTGTTGGTATACAAGGAGTGACTCATTGCCCTTGATGAATCTCACAAATCCCTCTCCAATTTGGCTATTTCTTTGTTGCAGGAATTTGAAGATATCCTTCCCGAGGATATGCCAAGTTGGCTTCCACCCATTAGAGGCATTGAACACCATATTGACTTTATTCCTGGTGCTGTTATTCCAAATAGGCCAGCCTATAGAAGTAATCCTGTGGAAACAAAGGAGTTTCAAAGGCAAGTGGAGGAATTGATGAGCAAATGATATGTGAGGGAAAGCATGAGTCCTTGTGCAGTTCCCGTGATACTTGTGCCTAAGAAAGATGGGACATATAGGATGTGTGTTGACTGTCGAGCTGTCAACAATATCACGATAAAGTATAGACATCCTATACCTAGGTTAGATGATATGTTAGATGAATTGCATGGGTCTTGTATTTTTAGTAAAATTGATTTGAGAAGTGGATATCATCAAATAAGAATGAAAGAAGGTGATGAGTGGAAAACTGCCTTTAAGACTAAAAATGGTTTCTATGAATGGTTGGTTGTGCATTTTGGTCGTACTAATGTACCTAGCACTTTTATAAGATTAATGAATCATATTTTGCGTGTATTTATAGGCAAGTTTGTTGTAGTCTATTTTGATGATATTTTAATTTATAGTAAAACTTTTGAGGATCATATTGAACATCTAAGATGCGTGCTTGTAGTCTTGAGAGAGGAGAAATTATATGCCAACCTTAATAAATGTCACTTTTACATAGAAAAAGATAATTTTTCTTGATTATGTAGTTAGTGCTAAAGGTATTGAGGTAGATGAGAAAAAAGTCAAGGCTATCAAAGAGTGGCCTACTCCTAAAAGCATCACCGAGGTAAGGAGCTTTCATGGTTTAGCTAGTTTTTATCGTCGTTTTGTTAAAGATTTTAACACACTAGCTGCACCACTTACTGAGGTTGTGAAAAAGAATGTTGGATTTAAATGGGGCGAAGATCAAGAAATTGCTTTTAATATTATTAAAGATAGATAATGTTCTGCAGCTGTTTTAGTATTACCTAATTTTAATAAAACTTTTGAGATTGAGTGTGATGCTTCAGAGATAGGTATTAGAGCTGTTTTAATAAAGGAAAGGAGACCAATTGCCTATTTCAGTGAAAAACTCAATGGGGCTATCCTAAATTATCCAACATATGATAAAGAACTCTATACATTAGTGAGATCATAGGAGACTTGGCAACATTACTTGTGGCCGAAGGAGTTTGTGATTCACATAGATCATGAGTATTTAAAGCACTTGAAGGGACAAGGTAAGTTGAGCAAACGACATGCCAAGTGGCAAGTGGATGGAGTTCATTGAAACCTTCCCATATGTCATCAAGTATAAACAAAGTAAGGAAAATATTGTAGCTGATACATTGTCAAGAAGGTATGCACTTATTACTAATTTGAATGCAAGGTTGTTGGGTTTTGAATGTCTTAAAGAATTATATGATAAAGATCCTGACTATGCAAATATGTTTAGTGCTTGTGAAAAAGGGGCTTTTTATAAATTCTATAAGCACGATGTGTTTTTGTTTCGAGAGAGTAAATTTTGTGTGCCCGTTTGTTCTATACAAGAGTTGTTGGTGAGAGAAGCCTATGAGAGAGGTTTAATGGGACATTTTGGGGGTGAGAAGAACTTTAGATATTTTGCAAGAACATTTCTTTTGGCAAAAAATGAGACGCGATGTAGAAAGAATATATTCTAAATGTGTGACTTGTAAAAAAGCTAAATCTAAGGTTTTACCTCAAGGCTTGTAAACACCATCACCCGTTCCTAGTGAATCTTGGACTGAAATTTCAATAGATTTTATTTTAGGATTGCCTAAGTCTAAGAAGTGTCATGATTCAATTTTTGTAGTGGTTGATAGATTTAGCAAAATGGAACATTTCATTCCTTGTCATAAAACGGATGATGCCTCACATATAGCTGACCTATTCTTTAAAGAGATAGTGTGTATTCATGGGATCCCTAGGAGTATAGTATCAGATAGAGATGTTAAGTTTCTTAGTCACTTTTGGAGAGTCTTGTGGGGTAAGATAGGAACTAAACTTTTGTTTTCAACTACTTGTCATCCGCAGACTGATGGACAAACTAAAGTGGTAAATAGAACATTTACACAACTTTTACGCACTGTCATTAAAAAGAATTTAAAGAGTTGGGAAGAGAGCCTACCTTTTATTGAATTCACTTATAATAAAAGTGTTCATGCTACTACTGAATTTTCTCATTTTGAAGTTGTTTGTGGTTTTAATCCACTAACTCCTATGGATTTGATTCCTTTACCTGTGAATGAACGAGGAAGCTTAGATGGTAAACATAAGGCTGAAATGGTAAAATCTTTTCACGAAAAAGTTAGACTTCAAATTGAAAAGAAGAATGAGCACTATGACACCCAAGTCAATAAAGGGAGAAAGCAGGTTATTTTTCAACCAGGAGATTGGGTATGGCTACACTTGACAAAAAATCGGTTCCCTACTCAAAGAAAATCTAAATTGCAGCCTCGTGGGGATGGTCCATTCCAAATTATTGAGAAAATTAATGATAATGCCTACATGCTTGATCTTCTAGATGAGTATAACGTACATGCTACATTTAATGTTTCTGATTTATCCCCTTATGATGAAGGTGATGATTCGAGGGCGAATCCTTTTCAAGAAGGAGGGGATGATGAGAATCATGGCGGCCAAAATTTGATTTAAGTACCGGACGGCCTAATTATACGCTCAAGGGCAAAACAAATCCAAACTTCAATGGCGATCGGAAGAGCACAAAAGTTATAGAATAAAGTTCAAGTGGAATACGGGACAAGTTCAAATATTGGAATAGACGAGAAAGAATTTAAAACAATTAATTTCATAGAAGTCGAGGGTCAACTGAGCAGAACTTTGGAGTTGAAGTGTCAAAATACTCAAGAAGAGAATTTGAAGATCAACTTGGAGGAATGCTAATAAATATACGGGCCTACGAGGTAAAATCTAGAGTTGGTTGATTTCTGCATGAAATAGGCTAGACTTTTCGTATTCTAATTAAGATATGTTTATTTTATTTTATTTTATATTCCTTGAGTATGTTCTAACTAGGATAGGTTTATTTTACTACTATATAAACCCCTTCTACGTTGTAAACAAGACACAACTTTCATCATTGAGATTAATATAATTTCTTGTGAGGAAAATTATCTTTTATTCCATTGTTCTTCTTAGAACTTTTTGAACTTTACAAGAGATAATCGTTCTTAAGTGTTCAAGCAAATCAATCAAGAGTTCTTTCCTCCGCATCTTCGTGTGCTCTTCCGATCTATATACCCTAGGTTCGTAAGTCGTGGGGTTCGGGTCTTAGAATCAATCCTACACGATTTTAGTTTTTCTGGGTAACGGATCAATCTGTTGTGGGTTTCGTTGACACCTTTCCAACGTGGTTCTCATCATACTTGCTATTAAGTTAGTAATATATATTTTTTACTAAGGATAAATTAGTTAATTATTATAGCTAGATTAAAAATTTAATAATAGTAATTAACTTAGCACAACAGGTAAAGGCGTGAAAAAAGTAGGCATGGGAAAGGTCGTTATAGTCATTTCACACAATATTTTAAGATTTGGTTGGATTTTCTCCTTCTTCCTGCACTGTAGATTGTCTTCTTTACCTTCCTCCCTGCTTTTTCTGGTAAGTAAAGGAGAAACCCACAAACTCAGAACTACTTCTTCTCATGGCGAATTGTTTTCAAAAATCCAATGGGTGCTTATGTAAATCTGTCCCTAGTGCTAAAAGCATCTATATTAGTAGTGCTAATATAGGTTGTTAGTGGAGTTGTTAGTTAACAACTCAAAAAAAATCTACATTGGTGGTGTTAAAATAGTTGTTAAAAGCATTTGTTTTAATAAGTATTTGTGAAATGGAGGGAGTATTTCACTTTAATTGTTTTCTTTTGATGATGATTACAATGTACAATAAATGGGGTGGGTGCGAAAAAAATTCTGATACTCCAGGAGTACTGAACTCGGTACTCCTAGCTAATCAGGAATCCACATATAGATGTATTAAAAAACTAAGAAATTAACTAAAGTAAGTGGATTATAATTTGAAAATGATGAAAAAGAAATAGTAGACTACTTTTATGGAACAAAGTGAATAATTAAAATAATATTGTCTTACCTTAATTCAAAATTCAAAAAAAAAAAATAATAATAATATTGTCTTACCAAATAAGGAAAAAGATGTGTGATTGTAAATATCAAAAATAAAATTCCTATGTTATGTTTACCTAATAATTTAATGAACTAGAATTTCTTTATACAATTATTATGTTTTCTCGTAGAAGTTATCATTTACTGATAGAATGCATACATTTCACATAAATTATCACATTTCCTCATATTTTAATGCTTGCAACTGCTTAAGTTTTGAATTTCGTTATTATTTTTTGTTTTGAGTATTAGGTGAAGGAATTAAAGCATAATGGATCTCAAATTCACAAGGTTGGTAGAGGAAAATCGAAGTTTTAGAAGATGCACTAGCTGAAGTGACTATTTCATAACGCGTGGGCACGCTCACTTCTCCGAAGTTCACAAGTTGAAGCACAACTTAAGCGTAGAGATGCCTAATTGTTCCGAAATTAATTGGTACTTGGCCAAATTTTTGAAAATTTTGATGATGCTTGACTCCTGGGGAAAAAAAAGGGGGATTTGGAACATTAAATTATTACTCGACTCGACCACCAAGTTGGCGCCAAGAAAAGAGAGGGATTATTTTGAAAAGTGAATTTGTGTAATTAAGGAAGACGTATAGTTACAAAAGAAAAGTAAGGAAAAAAATTTTTTTTTTGAGGAAATTAAACTCAGTTCTTATATGGTGTCCTTTAGACACCATTTATAGTGTCCAAAATCCAACACACTCAATAGGCGATTGTCACACTGTCCTTTAGACACCATAACGTAGTGTCTAAAGGACACCATAGATTACATTCCACCCTTTTTTTAAGTCCCATCATTTTTACACCATGATATCAAACTAATTGCAATTATACCCCCATTGAATTACTTTTATACCACTATTACTTATTTTATATTTAATAAATCATTTTATTTTATTTTATCATTTTAATAAATCATTATAATTAATTTTAATATAGATTTATTTCTTTATCCCCTAGATTACAGATATATGCGTGTTTATAAATAGAGTTGTGCTATTGGAATAAAAACAAATACAAAAAATATAACAAAATTGATACATAGCACAATCTTATTTTTAAACACATCACATCACTTTTACATCAACACTTATCACATAAGTTAGATGTCAATTTTGTCATTTTTTTATCCCTCTTTTTGCCCAACTAGAATTTTTCATATAAATATCTCTATCTACACACACACACATAACCCTAAATGTCACTCAAACACCATGACCCCCCCCACCGCAGCCGTCACAGCGCCCCACCACCACAATCTACTGCTGTGCGCCTTACCACCCCCGCTCCCACCACCACAACCTGCCGCCACC
>CAVNYN010227296.1:0-29788 GCA_963692815.1 Nyctanthes arbor-tristis
TGCCTACACTCTTTCCCTACACGACCTCTTCCGATCTTATGTACCTGTAACTGTTCTTCTGTTGTATTATTATTACAATTACAATGTATTGTTATAAACACTCCAGATGTGTTGGTGAACGTCAATCATCAATATGGATATATCTGTTAAAATGTTACCCACGAAAGAGATGTTCATTGTTTCTGACCTCCAATTCTTCTGGTTTGGGATATGGTCAAATATTGCATGTAAGTCACAGTTATTGTTCTATTTATGTGTCAACATTGAAATCTATGGACATGCTCAAGATTTGTTTAGTGCTCATGATAAGCGTTACAAAATAAGTGAACGTGATTGCTTTAAGCAAACCCGGCAACGCCTACTACTGTATGCTAGACTTTCCTCATCCTATGGAATGGAACCACCATTTCACTCTTGATGAATAACTGACAGCAATCACAATGAGAGTAGAAGATATAAACAATCAGAACAGATAAAAGAAAGGGATATAGAAATGAAGGATGATAATCCGTTTTATTCATGTGTGTCCAAGACAGGAGCCTCACACCCATGAACAAATCGATGCCTGTATATGGGGGGGGGGGTGGAGGGGAACAAAAAGAAAAAGAAAAGCACTTAACATACTTATACAAGACTAGAAACATAAATATGAAGAATAATGTATAAGTTTATGCCCAGCTACCACTTTTGCATGTTCGACATAAGTCTCCTACTTTGTGTCACTTTACCTTACAAAGACAAAGGTCCCAAGTTTGAAGCTCATGGAGAAAAATAGGAGCCAGAGTAAGATAAAACACAGGCAGCCCCTAGTGATTGTTGACAGTGTCTTTCCAGGAAGTATAACGCTTGATTCCAAGCAGGTGGAACCGTCATAACCTTGAGACACACCAAAAGAAAGAACAATGTTGAAGTTCCTGTGCTTGCCAAATGAATTGTCTGCCCCATTGCCAGCCACTGTCAAATTCCTTAATTGAATCATGCCAGAGGTAATGCGTGCCGCACTGGAAGTCTGAGATATAGAATTGAGAAGACAAGCTGCATCTTTTGGAGGAATCTCTGAAGCAAATGCTGGAGGAGCTGATATCCTTCCCAACATGCTATGTGCCTGCTTGATGAGTGGATGTTGAGCATCTGCAAAATTAAAGTATACCCATTTTAATAACGTAAATAAATCGATAAAATTATCTAATGAAAAAGAATGCTCTCTCTAATGAATGTGCTTTCACACCTGATTCAAATATTGCAGGTTCTTGCTCACAGGAGAGCTCACCAAAATAGTTATTCTTACTGTCATAGAGTTTTCTGCTCATAATATCTTGCTGAGGTGCTTCTCTTGTATTCTGGTATTTAATGGCAAATTAAACTCAGTAACCATATTGCAAAGTGATTAATTGAAACGCAAAGAAGTTTAAGGGTAACATCACCTTCTGAACAAGGAATGCTTGATCAGAAACAAGGTCCTGACTTTCCACCATCTGGGAAGGATCATATGCAAAAGACAGTGTATCATCAGCGTCGAAGTACGCAAGGTACTCCTCTAGCATGTCAAAAGTAGATGAATCATCTCCAACAGGATTAGAGAGATCGTTAGTTTCTATGAATCCTCCGTCACCAAACTGGTTGTCATCAAAGGCATCCAGGTAGGGCTCGTCCAGTAAGTAATCCACTTCCTCAGAATTCCCAGCCTTGCTCGTTTCTCCAATGTATCTGTGGTTGGCTGGTTTTTGGTCAACATAAAATGAATTGGGCATATCACCTGAACTCTGATTATCAGACTGCTCTGGCCCACAATTATCTTCAATTACGCCCAACAAAAGCTTTTGGGAGTCAACTGTGTTGGTTTCCTTTACATTGCTGCCATCTTCCACAGGATGAAAATTCAGTGGAAGGGGAGCAACACAAGATGGAATATCCGTCCCGAGAATCTGGCAAAAGAAGCATTCTATCAAGTGAAGATCGTGAAACTTAATGTAGACTCGGAGGCTCCTCTGGAGTTAGATTGTTCGAATTTCAAATGTAGCTTAAATGACAAATTCCATAAAGATTGAGCCAGATAAAATTTCCATGCTAAGAAAAAAAATTCTCCCACCGGTTAATCTGTACAAAATAATATCCATACAGAACGTGTGCTTCATGAACAAATGTGAAATGCTTGTGTCAGAATCTTTAACTGGAAAGCTGTTGTTCTCTACTTCAATTGTCCATTACATATCCACTGTGTCTTCTATAGCCATACTAAATAAAAATTAAGTGCACAAAATTTGTATCTCTCCAGATTCAAGGCAAATGCATATGCAGCTCTTCTATGGTATTTCAATCGGATACTTATTTATTTCATTTTGTAAACAATCAGAAAACTTAGCATAAATTTTGAGGGTAACTGGGATATTCACATAGATGCTTGGTTGCTTCTTATATTTACTGTGATTGTTAAATGCACTAAACATTCCATTGGATAGCGTGTATGCAAACCCATGAAATCATTTGTTATACAAGGGTTTCTTTTTCCTCAGAGAAAGGACCTTTTTTCCCTGCCGTTGCAGGAAAAGAGAGGGGGGAGGGGTTGAAAACATGAAACAATTACAAACCTGATCAAGGTCAAGGCCATCCAAATAGGCATCATCGTTAAGATCCACTTCCTCAGCAGCCTCTTCCTTCGTAACCATTTCCACCTCGTTCTCCTCCCATTCCTCCTCCACAAAAGGTGCCCCATACTTCTCGCCATTCTTCGGCCCCGAACCACTCTTTTGAAATACACGGCACAGTACAAATGCATCCTTCTCCACCAAAGTACACAGTGATTATAGATTTAAACATATATTAAAAAATGACAAGAAATCCCCCCCCCCCTTTAATCTTTTCTTTGAATGATTATGATGACAGATTAGTGTACATTATTCTAGTAAAAATCATAACAAACAGAGTAACTGTAAAACCACTAATGAGAAATTTCATCTCAAACTTCAATGCTTCTCAATTTTGCATCTTCTTGATCTTCTTAAATTAAGCCATTTATGATATTACAGTGAAAGTCTACTCAAGTTTAATATTTCTCAATCCTGAGTTCCAGATACTTCTTTTCGGGGTCTAAACTTACTCCACTATATAAATCCTCAAAAAACACCCATCCCTCGACCACATCCAATCACCCACCCATCATCTGTTTTCCTAAGGGTTCTTAACATTCTAATCAATACCACTTCTATCAACAAAAATAACATCTTAAGCACAGCAGGAGGATATTGAAGAATCAAGTACATAATCACATGCCCCACCTGAACAATTCCGGCCCTCTCCAACTCCAAATCAATGAGCCTGTATTCATGCATAACCCAGTTAGTCCTCAGACCCTTGGGGGCCCGACCACTATGATAAACAAGAGTTTTCTTCATCCCAACAATATCTGATTTATGGTAGACTGCCCTGTCCTTCCCTGTCGTCTTCCAATATCCCTTCTCAGTTGCCCGGTTGGTCTTTGATCCATTCCCATACTTCTTGTCCAGAACACTGAAAAAATACCACTCCAAATCTCTAGTCTTCAGCCTTGACAGACCTAACATCAAATACATTTATGAAAAAAATTAACTTAAAAGTAAAGGAAGAAAATCTACAAATGGTGCAAGAAAAGATGGCCAATCATGATATAAGTAACTGAAACAAAATCAGTTGACGTGATACTTGAAGATCCAATAGGCCTCCATGTGAATCATGTGTTTTAGTGGGAATGAAAAAATGAATAAAGGTAGCACTTAATAAACAACATTATGTGATAAATCTAATATGTACACATTCATTTTGCTCTTATTTTTCATGATATTATATCACAGAATTAATGGAAATCTGAACTGGATTTTCATTTTGGTAGGGGATAAAAGTTGGAATTTATACTGCCACCACTTTCAAGATAGAGTTACCGTCCATCGTTAAGTGGATCATTATCAAACAAAATTTCATGCTTTTGGCATAATAATCAAGTTATAAGAATGAAATGACATGCATCCCATGAAGCAGCCTATCAAATCCATTCTCCCATCTATATAGAAGTTCGTATTTCACTGTATTATACAACCTAATACCTAAAAAAGAAAGAAAATATTCAATATATATTGAACGACTGAAAGCCAAGCTCGATAATAAATTAATAGTCATATAAACCAACAATAGCTACATAAATATTTACAATCAATCAGTCATATGTTTCAACAAACGAATTTTTTTTTCTCTGACATATTCAACAAAAGAATCTCGATTCTAATAAAGCAAGGCGTTCCAAGTTCCAATTACAAAAAAAGCAACAATCAAGATTCTCCAAACAAAAAACTAAGCCCAATAAACCCACAGATAAACATTCGAGAAAAGAAAATTTTAAAGGGCATGCAGGGCATACTTGGAAGATCCCAAGGCTCGGCCTTGTATATATCGATAACAGAAATAGCATCAAATCGAAAAGACTTCCCGCAGACTTTTCGCCTTAAATAGTAACGCACCAGTTCCTCGTCCGTCGGATGGAATCGGAAACCCGGCGCCAGCATGGACGACGGGGATGCAGACAATGATGATTTCTGCGGTGCAGAATTCATTTCGCAAAAGAAAATCCAAAGAAATTATGAATCAATTGATTTAGAACGAGTTTTAAGAAGGGTTTCGACACTCGAAAATTTGGGAATTTTTATCGTCCAGCAGGAGGGTTGAACCACTGTGCTGCCATGGCCACGGAATCTTTCAAGGGTTACGTATATCGATTACCATGTTTATATATATCCATATACCTTTCCATGGAAATTGCGTGGCAAGGACGAAGTCGTCGCGATAAAAAAAAAAAAAAAATGAAAATGAAATAAAAAGGTTTTGGCAAAGTGGATATTTTAATCCTTAAAATTTTTTTCTTTTTCCTTTTCTTTTTTTTTTTTTTTTTTTTTGGTTTTTAAGTCCTAACTTTTTCATCAATATATTTATTATATTTCGGTTCAAAGCAAAATTGGTCAGTGGTATTAGACGATGAGACAAATTAAGAGCTTATTTGATCCTATTTATTCTCTTAATTTATAAATTTACCTATCACTGATTTGATATTTGAGTTGACAACAGTTCAATTACAACCACATATTTCACACCTTTTTATATTTTCAATACATGTTCTACCTCTCTCTTCATTATAAATTCTTCAAATAAAGAGGATCAAACAAGCTCTAAAGATGGATTAATCATGTTCTGTTACATGATCTGCTTGGGATGAAATACGAAAGGGATCGAGGTTAAAGGGTGGAAAGAATTGGCCTTTGCTGAATTTTTTGATTAATTTACTAGTAATATTTTTTTTTGTTTATATTTTTTCACATTTATTTTTGTCAAGTACTTGAATTTTTACGTTATTATAAAATCGGACACATCAACAAAAGGTTTTAGTAGAGCACTTGATAAGTGTAATTTTACACTTAACTTGGGCTATTAAAACTATACTTTGACTATTTGTTTTACCAAGCTTCTACTTAATTTGTGTATGTTATGCTTCTTTTTAGATTTGAAAGATCGTTTCAAGTGATTCATGGAGAAAAAGAAGGAAGTTGCAGTTGAATTGCAATTTTTTTAGAAATTAAAAAAAGCACTTATTATGAAGCTTGAAACTTGACAGATTAATATGGATAAGCTTGGAAAGTTGAGGATTTGTAATTCAATTTTTGCATGAAAAGTCAAAAACAATAAACTTGGAGCGCAAGTTTACCTAGGGGCTTATCTTAAAAAAAGGTTGAAATCAATATATAAACGGAATTAAAAGGGTGACTGCGGGGGAGCCGGAAAAAATGAGCCAAGAAGGGGGTGTAGCCGAGGGGTTCGAGACGTGCGTCGAGCCGGGAGGAAAAGAAACAACGTGGAATTTATAGTGGATTCGTCTCTTTTGATTTTTGAATTCCAATGTTTATTGGTTTTTCTTTTCTTTAAAATGATCGGCTAATTATTTTGTACTATAGTTAACGATGAAACCTATTTTTGTGATTAATTTGGCGTACTTGTTTTCATAAGTTCTAGTTTTTTTTAGTCGGGCTGATTGTTCATTATTCTCTTATTCCGTTTTAACGCTTAATCACCATTAATTCGAGTCTTGTAATTCATGTTGCTTTCAAGAGATTCGTCATGGATATAGCACACGGTAATTAACAACACAGGGTGGGTTCTATAATAGATAGAGATACTATTATACTCTATGAAGTTGCTGAAGAATAATCACAGTGGATTAATGCGTACTATATGTTCGAAGTTTAATTAAAAATAATTAATCTCATGTATATATATAGATTTGGATAATCATCGGGAGAATCTTCTAAATAATATTGTATGGTTGATTTTCAACCCTAAGTACTGAGGGTTAATAACGTGAATGGCGATTCGGGAATTTTAGAACTTTCGTGAACTTGTATTTTTTTAAGGATTCGTAAATAACTTCATTTATTTTCTTAGGTAACTTTTATTTTCCTTGAAATTATTTCTAAAATTTTATTGTGTGTTTCCTTTATTAAAAGTCAAAGTCAACTAAAGTGAATTTAATAAATTCAATACTCGACACTCTATATTCATCATTGTCTTGCTTGTTAACGATCCGTATTCCGTTCAGGATAAAATCGACAACAACACTCTTGTAAAAATACTCGTTTCATTTAACTAGAACTTCTTCAAGTTAGAAAGATGAGAGAGTTTTCAGTATGGCTGTCCTATATGTTTAATGGTAAGACCGCCTATTATATGAATGACATCTAGACAATTTTAACTTAATTAATTAAATCCACCTGATAAATCCGCCTAATCTCTTTAACAACAACAACAACAATAATAATAAAATAAAATAAAATAAAATCTCAATAAATCAATTATTAGTAACTATTATCCTGAAAAAATAAATCTTACAACGTGTTTGGCAACTCCCTCGAATTATAATTTAGATTATAATCTGTCACACGGTATCATTTCATCTTTTCACTTTTTTTAAAAAGTCAAAAAGAAAAAGTCAAGCCGCAATTTTTTACTTTTTACAAAAAGCAACTAATAAATTAATGTCACGTTGTAAATTATAATCCAACAAATAATCCAAATTCTAACCAAAAACTCGATTGGCTCTTCTGTCCCATTCTTTTTCCCGTTGGATTTCATGAACTAACTAGGTCACATTTAAACTTGACGAAAACCCAGTTGAATGGTTCAATATCTCGTACTCTCTAATGAGATTCAAGGATGAGTCGTTATCTCCAATAAATTTTTTTTCCTTATCAAAACCACCAACTGATTTTGATAAGCACAAGATCAAAACTCGAACTAAGGCTTGTGACCAGTAAAAGATTCTGTGAAGGAAACATTCAGTGGCCAACGATAGGGAGTGGGTAGTAGGGAAAGAATATTTGACGCCATATCCAGCCAATCCCCAGTGACAATACAAGTTGATACTGAAGAAAGTGAAGCATTTCTAGTTCAGTTCAAAACTATGATTCTCTAGTCATATAGGCAGGAGAAAATTAGGAGGAAATTTGGGTGATTGAAGAGAGAGTCTGATTCGATCAAACAATTTTCAGTAGGAATAAACAATTGAATTGTTGTGGGGTTTGATCTTTATATAATAATGATGACAAAAACATATGCCTCCATCAATTAAGGTTGAAACATTGCTTGTAATGAGGATTCCGGTAAAATTCAGGTAGAAGAAGAGACACAAATGGACGTGGCTAGATGTCATTCATTCAATGGACGTGGCTAATTATCACAAGGTTCCCTCATTGCTCTCACTACAAATTCTTACAGATGGCAAAAGAATTCTTCAAACAGACGCAAGTAACTGCTTTTGGGCAGTTGTACTGTTAGAAGAAACATATGGCAATCGTAGAATCTGTGGATACAAAAATAGATCATTTTTTGACGCAGAAAAACGCTACCATTCTACTTTCAAGTAAATTCTAGTTGTCAAAAGAGGAATTGAAAAGTTTCACTTTCATCTCATGGGGATCAGTTCCTTGTTGAAATGGACATGTCAGCTTTTCCAAAAATGCTCAACTTTAAAAGGTAGCAAATCCCTCATTCTCAATTACTTGGATGGGGAAAATGGTTTTACAATTTCACCTTTGAAGTAAAACATATCAAAGGAAAATATAACCTCCTTCCAGATCTTTTTTTCTAGACCAGATATTCTCTCAAAATCAAAGCAGTTAGCCTCTCCGAATATTCAGATACCTTTCATTCACATGATGTAGCCCTTTAACTTTGTGACATGTTCTCCTCCAGATCTTCAACAAATGATACAAACCAAAACAATCAAAGCCCGTGCCAAAGAATATTTGTTCAAATATCAGTCTATTTTGATCCGCGAACATGGTATAAATGTTCTTGGTAATTTAGGATTCCATCCGGAGTACCCCTTTCTTACACTGTTCAAATTCAATCAGTTCAAAGATAACAGTTTCCAAGACATTTCTAAAAACTTCATATTTTGTAAGGAGTTATTATACTTTCTTTGGTACTTATTGGAGTTGCATCAGATTGGTATTTGTTTTCCGATTTATAAATTGACCATTTATCTCTGGTACCTTAAGATTTGTTCAAATGTTTTTACCCAGTCAAAGTATTACGCAAAGACTTTCCTTGAATAGTTCTATCCACTTGATCACTGGATCAAAATATTTGAAGCCTATTGTCTCAAGCACAAGGACATCAGAACATCTACAGAAACTTTGCATGTTATTCTTATCTTCTAGAGACAAGGATATTTCATAGATCTAAATGCTTATTATTACTTCTCTCATGTCAAGGAGTATTCTCTTTTCCCCTTTGATCTCTTCAAAGATTGGGAAACGTATCCAAAGGAATTTCGAGAATTTCAAAGAAGAATAGTAGAAATCAACCAAACAATTCCTCCTGAAATCTGGCCAAAAATTGAAGATGATGCTCTATGGGAATTCCTACCAAGCGATTATCGTAAAAGAATCTAAAAGGATATTGATATCTACATGGCTAAAATTGACAAAGTAACAGGAATGGCGAAAACATCAGTTCTTTGTTGGGCATCAAAAATTCCAGAACCAGATGATGATACACCATGGAATCAACTGTCTATGGGCAGACCTTCTCAAAGCCTAAGATTTACTAGTAAATATCCCCAATAGATTCAAGAAGGAAAAGCAACTAGGAAAAGATTTTTCTAAGTAGGAACGTCCTCAACAGAAGCAGGACCCAGTCATTCTACAACTCTCACAAAGTCCAACCAAGAAAAAGAAACACCAAACTGGACTGATAGTGCATTTCAGGACTCTCAAGACCCTAACGCCATTGATCCTGACCTGCTTGAACACTTAAAAAAAAACAGATATGGGAAGAACATCTGAAGCCTGAAAATCAGCCGTGGTGGAAACGTTTTGGATACCCTTCAGATCTAGATGATCCAGATGTCCCTGTCCAGAAGCTAACCTTGGGACTTCGTGGTCACAGAATCTTATTTGCAGAAAACCTAAGCATAGGTGTCATCTTTACTTCATTATCTTTATGTAAAGTAGTCCACCTGCTTTGTGAGTCATGCTTTGCCGGCCATAATATTTTAGTCTTTTATGTATCTTATTTACGAGTGTAGGTCATATGTCGGCCACCTTAGTTAATTATTGAGTCCGTGACGTATGTAGTTACGTCACAAAATTTATTTGTGTCCTCACTCCTTCGCCTATATAAGGAGTGCGTTTGTAACTTTCAAAGTAGAGTTGGCCAAGTAATACAACAGACGTGTGCTCTTCCGATCTCTCCATGTCTTTCTAAACACCTCATCTTCTTCTTTAGTATCTTATGGGTATTTAAACTTTAGTATCTCTAAAGGGCATGTATCGGCAAATACTCAGAAAATGTAGAAGCACCTCTATGGAATATTTGTATGAAGTTTCTTGTCTATCAGAAGATGATGAGGTTCCTCTTACCAATCTTCCTCTTGGAAATCCATATGCTGCTTATATGAAACCTAAACAGTCTCTTACTAGGACTGTTAAGAGTCATATCTTACCAACTAAATCACAAGTAAAAGAGTACGTTCAAGCCTCAAAGTTCGATCAACATCTGTTACTTGCAACTGAGCAAGGACAGATGGTCACTTTAGAGATTCCGTCTCACCTACCCAAAGAATAGCTTTCAACCTGTTACACTCACATCCACTTTTCTATCTACAGATTTTACGCTTATCATCTGTTTTTTTCTAACAGTACAATTGCCTAAAAGCAATCATTTGCGTCTGAAGAATTCTTTTGCTATCTGTAGGAATATGTCGTGTGGGCAATGAAGGAACTTTGTCTTTTATTTCCTTAATGGCTTTTGTCTGAGCTGAAGACCAAGGAGGAGGATCGTTTTTAAGTATATCTTGAAGAGATCTGATAATGGGGGCCAGGTGATCTATAAAATTTTCCATGTAATTAACAATACCAAGAAACTGCTGGATTTGAGACTTTGAAAGATTTTCATCTGGGAATTTGAGGAGTTCTTAACCAACATGAGGTTGCAGAGAATATTGACCACCTTTAATGTGCGTACCCAAAAAGTCAATTTCATTGACACCAATAACCATTTTTCTCTGAGAGGGCATGATACCATGACTTTTAACGATATTTCCGAATTGATATAATAGCTGCTCATGAGAAACTTCATCATTTGAAAAGAGAGTGATATCGTCAATATAAACCAGTGTTGTAGAAAGCAGAGGATCAAAGATTCGGGTCATAGCTTTCTGAAATAAAGATGGTGCTGTTTTGAGACCAAAAGGCATGATGGTCTATTAGTAATGGTGATTTAGAATGCAGAAAACTATTTTGTACCTTTTTTCTAGAACAATGCCTAGTTGCCAAAATCTTGCTTTGAGATCAAACTTAGAGAAAACCTTTACTTTAGACAAATTTGCGAACATGGTTTTCTTATCTGGCAGAGGAAATTTATCACCCGTAATGAAGGCATTGAGTGGTTTATAGTCAATGACTAACCTAAGTTTTCTTCTAACTTGTTCACTTCGCTTGTTCACATAAAAAGCTTGACATGCCCAAGGAGAAGTTGTGGGTTCAATAAGTCATTGTTGTTATAACTAGGTAAGCTCTTGAGTGGCCAGTTGAAAGTGTTCTGGGTTCATTCCAATGTGACTAGCTTTTGTGAGGTTGATATCTTCATTTTTCTTAAAGGAAAGAGAAATGAAAAAGTCTGGGTTTTTTCAGAGAGGGCTAGTGCATTTAGTGAGAAAAACGGTGTGAGATTCTGCACAACAATCTCAGATAAGTATGTAGATGATGGATTGGTATGGTAACATAGAGTAATGAACTCCTGGTTGAAGATAACGCACATGTAGGACTTGAACCTTAAACCATCAGGTACAGGAATAACTCTCTTTTGCAAAAGTTGTCAGATAATATCAAATCCAATCACAATATCCTTTTATGGAGAAGGGAATTCGATAAATTTGTGATTGAGGCTTAGCTCTGGAAAGAGTTGAAGCTTGACAAGTCTACTGATGAGATCAGTGGTAAAGTAACCACTTGTAGACTGGAAAATCTCCTGGTGTGATTTTCACATCTCTGGTGGAAGAATAGTTGTGTTAAGAATAAAACTTGCTGCTCCCATATCAAACAACCCAATCAATGAGGTTGGTTTCTCATATTTGTCTGGGAAGATTTGCACTTTGATCATAGGAACAGAGAGAGAGAGAGAGAGAGAGAGAGAGAGAGAGAGATTGATGATTTGAATACCATAACATTCTGAATAATCATCAGGGTCATCATGATCTGAATAATCTGAAGAGGAATTATCATATTATCATAAACAGTTGCAAAAAGTGTTTCTGGGGACTGCTCATCTTGTTCTGAAAATACGGACTCCAAATCTTCTCGATTATCAGGATTAATCTTTGTAGCAACAAAGATTTATTGGAGTATTTTGTCCTTTTTATTTGGATAATTTTTTCCAAAGTGACCTTTCTTTCCACAGATAAAGCATCGATTGCCTTTCTTCTCTGAGAATTTTGGTCTGAAGAACTTTCTTCTTTTCTTTTTTGAGAAAGGCCTGTCAAACCCTCTGAATTTAGGTTTGAAACGTTTCTTGTGAAACTTCTTTTTAGGAGGACAATCACACTCCTTCATAGTATGCTTGCATTTAATCTGCAAAGTTAGATTGGTGCAGGCACTTTTGAGCTTGGCACCTGTAGTGCTGACTTCTTTCAGAAATTCAGTCTGGATACAAAGCTTTTTTAGGGTCTTCAGAATCCATCCATGAAGCTCACCAAAAGAGGTCTGTTGTAAAGTTTGTCCTTGAAGTTTGAGAATACAAAGAGTTTCTTGTCCAAGAGGATCAGGAATAGAGTTTAATTCATCCATTACTCCAATGAGATAATATCTCTAAACAACATTACGGAAATGCTTTTCTAGATCCTTTGGTTTATAAGAACAACACTTGAGCTTGAAAAACTCTTCTCCGACAACATCTTTGAGATGATCTTGCTTTCCACAAAACTTATTGTGAAGTATCATAAAGAAACTATCAACTGTGGAAGTCTGTAACAACTGTCTTTGTCTGTAATCTCCAAGATTGATATACTAATCTCTAAGGAATCCAGAAAATCTAGCAACATAGGCTAGAATTACAGTTGTGTTTGTCTTGTTTGGCTTAATTAATTCAGCGTGAACCCATGATAACAACTCATATAGTCGATTCTTCCATGCTGAAGGAGAAATATCATCAAAAGTAAATTTGACGGAAGAATTTGTTGAAGAGGAATAAACAGATTGAGGAGTCTGAGGAGCTTCAGTATTAGGATTTTCTTCACTTTCATCAATAATTTCTTCAACCATTGGCTCAGCAGTTCCTGTAGGTTGTTGCTGACTAGAGAGGCCAAAGGATGTCTGGCCAAGGCCAGAGTTTTTCGCCATAAAAAGATGAGGACAATCCTCATCAGAAAAGTATTCATCAGATCCATAAAAAGATTCATCAGAAGATAGAGTATCTTTAATGATGGGGAAGACAAGAACATCATTGACAATTCAAGCCACTACCGTTGAACAAGATAAAGTTAAATTCATGTGATATATATCAAAAGAAATAATAATAATAATTAAATCCCCAAAATGGCAAGGGAAAAAAAACCCTATTTTCTCAAAGTGCGATTTTCTTTCACAAATGCTCAATATGGCATCCATTAATAATGTGACCGAATTGCCTTGAAGCACAAAAGGGTGCATTGCATGGAAGATCGGAAGAGCACTTTTCAAATTGTTCAATTTGATCACCTTCTTCAATTTACTACTACAAATGACAAATCCTTCCCCGTCAACATCTCTCCTCTCCGGTAACTAGTTCACCATCGCAGAAAACAAAATTTTTGGTTGTTCGCAATGGCAAACCAACCACTAGATGGTGGTCACGGGTCACATCTGGTGATTTGCAAACCACAGTGGCCACCGCGAGCCCCATCTGGTGGTTCAAGACTTTGTAGGTGAAGCCAAAGCGCAGGCTTTTCATCGTTGCTGGCATCAACGATGTTTATGGTAGTGAGTTAAAAAGAATTGTCAGCTTTCTTGACTTGGCAGAGAATTAACAATCTAAGGTTGACAAATTACCGACGGGTTGCTGGAGGAATAACACGACTTTTTGTATTTCCTTCAAAAAATTTTGTATAAAAAGTTGCCACAGTGGAATTTGGACATTTGTTAGGATTTGTGTTATTTCAAGGATGTCAAGTTTACATTTTGCCGTGTTGGTAATTCACCCTTATTATCATGGAAAAGGGGTCATATGGCTAACAAGCTAAAGTATTATGTACAGAATCAGAATTCAGAACTTGGCCTTTATTTAAGTTCATAAACAAGCCATAAGCATCAACATTGGCTAAGGTTACATTTCATCACCTTACACTAAGACTACACTGAGAGAATGTAAATACTACAAAAAACTAAATTATCTCCGTTGATACATTTACTCGTCCTGTCTTTCCAAAAACAGCGGAAAATCTTACATGGACCAAGAATCTAGACCTCCTGGACCAGTCTTCTTAGATCCTCGTTTTCTTTGCTCAAGAGATCAATGCGTGACTGGAGAACATTAATCATGGCCTGGGCTCTCATCACTTCGATCTTCAGTGTCTCCCGTTCCATTGAAACATTGAGGATCCCGTTCTCCAAATTGCTTATAAATTTTAAATATCCCGGAGGCACAGATTTCTCAAGATCGGAAGAGTCAAATGTAGGAGGGCTGACAGGACGCTGCTGTTTGGATTCTAATAAAGGGAATTCCAAAGGTGCATGGGAGGAACTTATCGTCATTATCATTGTCTGGGGATCCTGGCTTGTAGTTGAATCTTCAGATCCATTTGCATGGCTTGCATTTGGATAAACTTGCTTTGATCTTTTACTTTGAGCCAGAGAGAGGAATTCAGCATCCTCTGACATCTCCCTCTTGCAGATAAATGGGTGATTCTGTGACTCAGCAGGATTCTCGACTTGGAGAGGAACCACGCTGAGAGGATGATTTACCTGTATGAAAAAGCAAGAAGAAGTTTAGGTCAGCACCGATGGGCAGAAACAAAGGCCTTTTAAACAATACGAGTAAGATATAAAGTGTAACTAAGTTAAGAGAGCAATTATATCAAAAAGGACAGCAAGTGAATATATTTTAATTTCCCCTTCCAAAAGATGAAAACATGAATTTTAATCATTTATCCATGCATAGATTCACATACTGGAGATGTTCAATTATGACCTTTTCCCGAATATTAATTCTTCTTCAGATATCAACGAATCAAGCCTGATAGTAGCAGCGACTTAATTGACGTGCTTCTGAACTAGGCAAATAAGAAAGTTCGAATTTTTCTCTTCAGGTTCAAGCCATGCTTAAAAAGCAACAATGTAGGCTGAAAAGAATTAGTTCCCTTTGAATACTCTGGATGCTTTGCTAGATAGCAAATGCAATTAATTATCACCGGATGCTATCTGCATAGTAATTACCAGCTTTGTCCTAGTTAGCACTAGTCTTCCTCAGAATTAGATATATATGACAATGCAGCAGGCTTATCTAATACTAAGAAACAAACCTGGTCATCGTCGTTTCCCCTGTCTAGTGCTTCATCGCCATTGGCCAAATAATCTTCAGCCTCTCCTCCAGGAACCACAAGGGCTACGTCATCATCCCATTCCTCCTCAATAAAAGGAGCATATCGGTCCCCAGTGGGTGGTCCTAAACAACTCTTCTGGAAAATTCTACAAAGCACAAATGCATCCTTCTCTCCCAGAACAACAAAAGGAATTCAGTTTCGAGGTAAAAATCTTTCAAGAAAGAGAACGCGTTTCAAGAAACTAAATTAAAAGGGAAAATTGTAGCATTGGTCCACATCCATTTCACACGCATTAAGTTGCTCCCCAACCTTAAAAAGGTATAAGTTGGTCCACATTACTTCTAACTTCAAATTTCTGAGCAGCCCAAGCTGGAAATCAAAAGCTAGGTTCACAAAGTTGGCCATATGAAGACTATGTGAAGAAATGTATAAAGATTAGACGATTGTTGGAACTTCCACGTGATGACGAACTTGTTCCCTTTTACACATATAGGAAAAAACAGGTTGGGGACCAATAGTGCAATTCACCAAATAATCCATACCTGTACTACTCCAGCCCTCTCCAGTTCTACATCAGCAAGTCGATACTCGTGCATTACCCAATTGGTTCTCTTACCGTCAGGAGCTCGCCCACCATGGAAAACTAGGGTTTTCTTCATTCCAATGATTTCATTCTTATGGCGAACAGGTCGATCCTTCCCCGTGGCTTTCCAGTATCCTTTGCCTGTGGCACGATTCAACCTTGATCCATTACCATACTTCCTATCCACAGGGCTGAAGAAGTACCATTCCAGATCTCTGGTCTTCAGTGAAGAATAGTCTTTTAAGGCAAATGTAACAAGACATCTCATTAGCAGAGGAGCATAAAAACTTCACAGATGACAATCAGACAAGGAACAACATTAGAACCCAATGCTCCATATCACAATCACATCATTCGTTTTAAACTTTATTTATGCAAACGATACCATTAGCACGAACTCTCCCATCCCCAAATAATAACCAAAAATGCACATGAATACGATTCATATCTCTATTTATATATATTATTTGCTCTGTTCTTAACCCATCTACCTTATTTTTATCTCTTAAGTTACATTATTCTCACATTTAAGTCATTTTCCACTTTCAAAATTAAACCAAATCTTAATCTCTGTTGCGCTTGTTTTCTCCAAAAACCAAACCTTTATCACAGTTTGGACCTTAAATACTAAAGGAAACATTTCTGGGTGGGGTGGACACAACAGTATTTCATTCTACTCTCCATACTATGTACCATGTAGTGTACCAAACATGAATTCCGGCTACCATTTTGCAGCAAGTCTATAACCCTCGGAGACCACAAAACTAATGATTCTAACTCGAAGTAATCCCAGATTGCACTACAAATTAAACACCTAAAACTGCCAAATGCACAAGCATTAATTAATCATTAAAACATTTTTTAACCCAAAAACACATCTCATCTAACCAAGTAATCTTTTAAAAAGCAATTAATGTAAACATGCATTTGTACAAGTGGTATAGATGCATGTACCAGCGAGTTCCCAGGGTTCAAATTTGTAAACATCAATTTCAGAAACAGCTTGAAACCGAAAGGGCTTTCCGCAGGCCTTTCTCCTCAGATAGTACCTCACTAGCTCCTCATCTGTGGGATGAAATCTGAAACCCGGAGCCAAAGAAGTCGGCGGCGGCGGCGGCCGACACACTGCCACCGCCACCACCTCTTGTCCCATCTTCAACCCCAGATTTATTATCACCCTTCAAATCCCAAAATCAAGAACACACAGAAACGAAAAGAAAATTATTGTGGAGGGTGAAATGCACTACATCCCCACTCTCTCAACACAGAAAATCTGACGATGAGTAATGTTAGGTTTGATAGGAAGTGATAACAGGGGATTAAAAGGCAAACAAGTTTAGCAAGACTATAAAAGGTATGATTTTGAAGAAAAAATTAAAACTTGGGTTTGCCCATTGGTTAAGAAATGGGGTGAGTGTACAGCGTGCCCTGTGCTGTATCAATGCTTGCTTGACACGGAAATCGAAAACCAGAAAAAGCGAGTAATGTGTTTGGCTGAAGTCCAGAAGTTTTCTTACAAGAAACTATTCAAAAAGTTGCACCCAAGAAACTATTCAAAAGGTTGAAAAGCTTTCAATAGGTTTTGTAACGTACCACCTATCTCATGACTTGTATCAATATACACAAGTCGTCTTGTATATTTTAAATGTATATAATATACATTTACTGAGGTCACATGCAATAGGAGACCTTGTTTTTTTGTTTTTGTTTCCCAATCTCTATGATATTGATATAATCATTCTTATGTCAAATTTGTTGAAATTATTAATGTGATTTTGCCATTTTGGATTTACTTTCACGGTTGAGATCTCCAAGCACGTATGTATTAGAAAACAAGAAGCACATTGCGTGCTTGCATGTACAACTTATAAATGACATTGAAACTTATAAAAGGATGTTTGATTATTGAGTGGTAGAAATTTTAATGAATGTTTAAAATGTGCACTCGTAATAATAATTATATAATTGTTGAATCAGTCGTAATTGAAATTATAACAGAAAAATCAAACACTCCTTTAGGTTTGCATGCAGTCTCATAAAGAAATTATTGATATATTCCATTACACATGAAAGTAAAATGTACTAACATTTACATCAAAATGCATTAACATTTACATCGCTTTAAAAAGTTCAATATCCAAAACCACGCAACGCACAAAAAGGTATAAAATCTCTTTCTTGATTTTTATAGATCATGAAGATCCACATACCTCTTTGAGAGTCAAAGTAGAGAAACTGCCTCGTGGCAAATACACTTGTCACATCAAGGACACATGGTCGAACTAAATGTTCCCACGTGTTTAATCGAAAAATAATATTAATTATAATTTATTATTAAATCAACCCGTAAATATTCTTAAAATAAGTTGATTTTTGTATGCACGACAAACGAAAACGACGTATCCATGTGAGTTTAGCATGCAATATTGGGACATGAATTGCCCTTCAAGAAACTAACAAGTCACTTTCAAAAGTTTCTACTGATGAGTACAAGTAAGGCAATTCATTGCCCCTCCGTTAAGAAACCTCCATAATAATAATAATAAAGTACAAAGTCTCCAACTCCACAATAAATTGAATATACTGAGAATCCACATCAAAGATTTCACAAATACAATATAAATCTAAATTCTTTCTATGCGCATAACCCAAAAAAAAAAAAAAAAAGCACCTGCTAAAAAGCCAGACATATTTGACACAAAATCAGCTCAAATTCTGAATGATTTTAGAAAGGGCAGAGTATGTGCCAAATACTGATGATACGATGCCTACTGTCATGATCACTATACAAACTGAGACCTGCAAATTATATGGAAAAGAAGAATGTGTCAAAATACTGAAACAGAATATCGGGTTCATCATAATACAATTGATTCTAAGGGTATCTTCGTCATTTATTCATCATAGAAAGAAAAAAAACAGTGCAACTAAAGCCTTCATTCTTGATAGATTTGAGTCGATTTCATGAATCCCTTAAGCTAACTGAACAAAAAAATTATAATTTACATCGCCACCAAACAAATCTATTATGAGTTTGACGATTTAGCCTGGTTTTTGGGTTAAATATTAGTTTGGATTCTGACTCTAACATATTTAGTCACCACGTTTAACAAAATCAACATTTACCTGAACAAATCCTATTTTTTCCCTTGAGAGGCTCATGTAACAAGCACATGGAAGAATCAACGTCTGGAAAGGAAAATTCATTTAGATCAAGGTACAGATATTAACTTCAACTGATATATTGCAAATATTTTGCCAAGTAAAAATGACAGTAGAGGATTTGCTACTAGTATGGTAAGTAAAAATGACAAAACTGGTAAGTAAAAATGACAGTGGAGAGCTTACTACTAGCATGGTAAGTAAAGAGCCAATCAGTGCCAATACCAACCCTGTAAAAGCCATCATAGCAACATAATTATGGATTAGAACATACAGAACTGCCCCTAGAAACGAAGTAAGAATTTGAAGCAAGAAAAAGAGGATTCGTTTTATTTTATCTCTAATCAAGACCTAGCATTGTTGAGAGGTACGTTTAGAGCAAGAGAAATTACCAAAGAAGGGGATGGCAAGACCCACAACCAATGTAGAAATCACCAACACTGTTCGGATGAGGATTGCATACATGTAAGACTTGACATTATTCGCTGGTATCAGTTCCTCGAGACTCATTGCTACGGGGGGGAAATGGTCAATGCATATGTGTTTCTAATTAAGGAGGAACTGAAACCGAATAATGGAGGGAGACAGATAGACAAAAAACAGATATAAAGATTCATAAAACAGAACAGGGAAATTCCAGCCGCCTTATGCTTCAGTTTCCTTCCAATTATAGAAAATTGATAAAAGGATATTTTGCAAATGGATTGACCACCTGCAAAAGATTATCCAGAGACATGAATTAAAGTAAATTATGAGTTATCAGTTATCTACTGGTCTTCATTTTATGATTAAGAGAAAACTTGTCTTCAACCAACCTACCGTAGTCCAAACCGCAATTTTGGACGCAACTAAATGTTTGGGCATGTTGAGGGTGAATTGTGATTGAGTCGATTCTCCAAACAGCATGTATCCCAAAACAGCAACTCCAGCATACATCAAGGTGCAGATCCCAAAACTGCATGATTGTAGACTCACTGTTGTGGATAGAGTTTCTTGGTGTGGGATAAACTTACTTAACACTTTGGTATACCTTGTTCTGAGTACAGCAGGGTATTGGTCACGTTTTTCCATCGATGTATAGATATTGGGAAACACGGCCTGTCCCGAGTAGCAGAAACCATAGAGGCCAATAGCCACTGGAAGAGTTGGAAGTTTCAACATATTATTCCCTGTGTCCGGGAAGCCAACTTGATCCACTAAGCCAACCCAAAATAAGCAAGCAACCACCAAGATTGATGCAATAACTCCTCCGGCTGAAAATTTTCCAGGAACAAAACAAAATGCAGATATTGCATTAAGTATCGTGAATGGAAAAAAGGAAGGAGTTGAAATTATAGAGGTATCACATAATGCTACCACGTAATGTAGGTAGGACCTCGAGAAACTGATGAAAGATATGAATAGAAAGTGAAGAATTCACATAATTTAAAAGCTTCAAGTTCTCTATTTTTCCCGACATTTTCTTTTTTTTTGGTAATCTATTGAGAACATAAAAAATAAAAAAATGAAATACAGTGAAGTGGTTAATAGGCTTACCGGAGATATAGCTAAGAATGGTCAGGTCTCGCAACCAAACAGTTGGAAGTACGGCGAGGGTGGTCAACAATGCGAAGAGCCGTTGAGAGTTAAATTCAAGTACACCAAAGCTTAAATGTGCATTTGGAAATAGAGATGATAAGTTATCGCTCTCCAGAATGATATAATCAACACAACTAGCCCGCAAGAGGACAAGAAAATAGATTATTGAGCTCTACATTAACATGTACCATAACTCATGAATCATAAACTTCAAGATTTAAATACATTTTCCCTCAATTAGAACTGAATGGCATATGTACACGACGCTCTTCCGATCTCAAGTCCAATTATGTATGTTAAAGCCAAGAAAACAAACTCATTGTGTTGATAGATGTACTTACATACAACTCCATGTATAAGACTATCTGCATCCACAAAGCAAAACAGAGCAAAATACCCAGTGTCAGCAACCATTTACTGCATGTCGACTAGCTCTCAGTTCAAAAAACATTAAACAAACGTAAGGAATACTTTTGTTATAAATTCTTCTTTGGCATAAAATAAAGAACCAAGAAATTTTTATTAGTTTAGGTTTCATGATCAAAGCTGGATTGGAAATTATGATACTGCATATATATTAAGTTAAATTTCTTTGTGGAGAAAAATAGAGTGACAAGAATATTGAAAAACAATAAGAGGATAAAGTAAGAAATAGAAACACCAAATTACTATTTCGATATTTGCATACGGAAGCAAGTGAAGCTATTTTTCTACTTTCTGATATTAATAGACTTTCAAACAACAAAAAATAAAATGGGAATTAACAATGCTTACCGATATGGCAATCCTCCCCCACAGTACCAAAGGCAGCTTGACCAATATCCGGGTAAGTTTCAAGTCCAGGTCGGCTTTCCAAGCAGTAACGCAGCAAAATCCCGGTGTAATAAGAAAGCAATGCATATATCAACAATATAGAAATACCTACCCATCCTCCTTCTTTGACAGCATAGGGTGTCGAAAGTATTCCTACTCCACACAGAACATTCATGCCTGCATAAAGCCAATTTAGAAACACTTTTATTGATTGACCATTTAGGGAATAGAAAAGATTACGTTAACAATTTTTATATTAACCATCACTTAATCAAGATTCATTCCAACTACAGCCCAAGTAATAGTATTCATATGATTTGTCAATCGTCATGATGCCATGCATTATACATTATGTGTTTCAAATTAAATATTGTATGATGACTGAATTTTTAATACAATTATGATTATGACAAGTGCATGTATATGAAATAATGAGTGGCTTACCATTTAGCACTGCTTGGCCATATGAGCTTTGCCGAGAAATTGGAAGTTCATGCGAGATCTTGGATGCTTTGCCATCAGGAGTTCCTTTCTTTATGCCAGTCGGTTTTCTTGATGGTATAGGTGGAAGCAGCGAATGAGAACTGCGTCCTTGGCGGTGCAGTTTCTCATCCTCTGATGCAGGTACAAGAGGCTCACTCAAAGGTAACACACTTCAGGAGTGTGTCTTCGATAAAGTGATGAGGAAAGAAATGAGCTGCTTAAGCGTGACAATGTTGGTGTGCCCAAAAAGTTAAGACTTGGAGATGGGACACTGCCGTATAAATCAATGGATTGCCTGTATCAAGTTTAATCAATGGAGTTAGAATGTAATCTTGATATAAAACAATGTAAACTAATATATATCTTAGGGTAAATTCCTTCAGGATCCTCAACTTTTCCCAGTTGTGCAGTATTTCGCAACCTTCTGTTTGGAACAACCATCCAGAACCATTAATAGTCTCCTTCTCAAAGAAAAAGTCTTTGATAGGATGTTGCACCTTACCATTTGGTGTGATAATCCAATAAGGAGGCAACTCATTGAATTACCCACCGTCATGGCCCCACCCAATGAGGAGAGACCACCTCGAGAGCCGAGGTGGAGAACCTTGAACTGGGAGGTGGCCTCTCACCACATTGAATGGGAATGAGACTCCGCAACGATGTGAAGTCAGAACTATTTGGATGGTGACATCACATAGGGCAGTCGTCCTATCCAAAACTCTCTCATCCTGAGTGTAGGTCGGTTTTGCTAAGTTTTAATTAGTTATGACCGGTCACTACCCTGGTTTATCCAGTTCACCATTTGGGAAGTTTTGATTGAAGCTTCTCCATTTAATTCAATTGGGCCCGGATTTGGTTTCAAGATGGAGTTGCTTTTAGAGAATGAATCTACCCTTCCCCCAAGCAAAAGACTGTTCTTTTCTTTATTAAAGATCTGAACCATATTATTCATCAAGACTCAAAATTCAGGAACAGCAATGCTCTTAAGCATCGCTTTTCATGAAACAAGAATAAAGTCACAACTTCGATCAATAATTTCCCTTATGACAGGCACATGACTATCTAATCTGTTCATGAAAATGTAGCAAACAGATATTATGGGGTAAAGTTTGAATCATATTTTTAAGCAAAATTCAGCAACACACAAACAGGCTTTATGAGATGCACCTGGATACCTATAACTTTGTGGCCAAGAGGTGGTGTATGAATTTGGTTTGCTTCGTGTGGCCCCGTCGTTATCATTATCATCAGAGTACTTGGAAGAATCTGACTCATTCCCGTCTTCGCCTGTGTCATATATCTTCTCCTCATCTTCTTCCTCACTCTCTATGTAAAAACTCTGCTCTGATACTGAATTCTTCATTTTCTTGTCACTTCAGAGTTACAAGTGTAACTGTAAATAATAGATAGAGACTAAATAAGCCAATCAAATCTCCCTCAAAGAAAATTCAACAATTGTAATGTAAGTCCAAAATATGAACACCATTTCAGCACAAAAAATATGGAAAAAAGAAAGTATGTTTGAAATAGAAAGAAGAAAAATTGCCTAAACTGGTAAGTATTTGGAACTTGAAACCAACTCAGCAATAAAAGATTAAATTGACTGTCTAAATATATGGGCTAGATCTGTAGCCAAACATAGTACTAGAAACATGGGCAATGTACATGATTCTATTGCCTCACCTAGAACTTTCTTCAAGAAAATAAGATGTCCCGGTGCCCATAAATCCAATTTAAATTTAAAACTAAAATTTCTAGATTCATCAGTACACACATTTATTTATTCAAAATACACACAGAGAAACAAGTAAATTATGTGTGCACACACACACACACACAAAGATTGAAGAGTGAGAAGTTTCTTATCTTACTTTTTCTAGGAGCTGCCAGACCCTGAAAAATGTTGGGCTTTCTGGATGGGATTGGGATTCTGTCCAACAAGTTACACACCTTCTCTTTTTTCCAAGAAACTCGCCCCAGAAATCTTCACTTCCTCCCTAACGGAGACTCTCACACTCTGTCCCCTCGCTTTCATACATAGCAGCCCCTGAAGATCTGGTAATGTTCTGGATTTATGTGAATGCTAATGTTCTTGCAAGTTGCAAGTCCCTTGTTATATATCCACTATAAAAATAACTGCTGGTTGGCTAGTACAACGCAAAAGGCAGGTCATAATCGTAGTTCTGATTCAGACATTTTTGTTTCTTTTCCGCCTCTGTTTTTTCCTTTGGTTTACGACAAGAAAACTGCTTTCTGCCATAATTACCTGCATTTACGTTTTTCTGCTAGTTGATTCTTTTACATTCATCTTCTTCTATAGTTGATTCTTTTACATTCATCTTCTTCTATCAGCGAGTCCGCGTTGCATTTGGCCTTGGCTTCTAAAATTTGACAGCTTGCGCCCGTTAGCCAACTATGTTTCTCTTTTCTGAAATAAAAGAGACCATAAATGAGGTCGAATAGGATGGATTTGTACAGTAAAGTAGGTCTCCTTTAAGTATAAGAGATGTGGATTGCGATTTGTTTGACTAAATTCAAATTTAAAATAAGGTGAGAAGAAAAAATAATGCTGACATGTATTATCTATACATCTCTTGTTAATTATTATTTATAACTTAAATATTTACTCTTTTACAGTGGCCAACAAAAACATATCATATGTATGTCACGCTCCTCCCTTTTTCTTCTCAAATTCTTCTCCTTCCTCATTCTACTTCCACTTGCAATTGATATCTTACGATCAAATTCGCCGCTCAAGCAGTATACTAATTTTATAGAATATATCCGTCGACCGTTTTAAATATTCATCACTTAAAATTATTTTCAAGTCGTACCAAACATACTCTTAGAATATCATCCTTTTTCCCTTTAGAATACCATCTTTGTAATAGGGTTATCGCATACTTGATATGGTAACATTGATGAGATTCCCAAAGCATTAAGGGTCCGTTTGGCAAATGTGAGGTGTCAACCAATTGCAGTTTACGCTTCATTCTTTATAGATGAAATCATTATTTATAAATAGTTATCAAACATATCCTATAAGAAAAATGTAGATGATGTATTTGTCAATTGTTGAAATTCATTCAAGTAATAATTTAATTTAATTAAATATAAGGAAGAAACATGTTAGAGTTGAGTTTGATATATGTTAAGAAGTCAACTTCATTATAAAGGATCACACTTATTCTATACATTGTAAATTAGTTTTATTTTATCTGCATGAAATAAAAGGGTTCAAAACCTTGTTGAAAAGGGGCACGACTTGAAGATGAACTCATAGCATTCCAAATATTTGAGTCTGCTTAAAAGAAAAATTTGTCACGCAACTAGAAATGGTATTTATTATGTACAAGGCTTTTCCATTTTGCAGGATGATAGTGACTCTTTCAAGTTCACAGGAGAAAGAAAACAAATTATTTAGAGTATAATCTAGATTTAAATCAGCTGGAAACCTATTTAAATTTTTTTTTATATTTTTCCTCCATAATTAGACATGTGTGTGTATGTGTGAGGTTTTTTCAATTATTATTATAAGAAAATAATATATGAGATTCTCAATACAATATTTGTAGTTGTCCTAATCTCCCGTCATATGTTTAGGGTGAGATTATTTTCAATACTTTTAAATTGTCTTCTTCAAATGAAAATATCTTTTTCTTTTAGATTGTCGATATATTTTATGCTATATATTTATTTTAAAAACATCAATACCATGATGTGAACTGAAAATATATCAATTTCCTTGACTAGCAACTTATAGAACGCATTGAAGATGATGTTAACAAATGAGCACCATATCAATTCTTAAAATATGATTGCATATAATTGAAAATCAATAATAGTTAAAATCAATAATATTATTCATCTCACATTATTATTTATTAGCAATTAAAAAATGTTTATAAATTCAAGAAATTCCATGAGATTACAAAATTATGGGAACATTCCAAAATCAAATGTTTCAATATGTAGTGACAATTATCCTCTTCACTCTTCAGACCCCAATGCCTACATGTGATGGTTGAAAATAATAAATGAAAAGAAAATAACAATAATAATAATAATAATTTGATAATCAAACACGATAAAAAAACCAAAAAAAAAAAAAAATCAAGCACGCCGTTAGGATCAAGAACCAATTAATCAAATAAGCGTAATGCTCTAGTAAAAAGCGAATAAAGTTATACGAATAAAGTTATTGCCATTCATTAGTAATGATCTCTAGCTATCACTCTCTATTTAATTATTAACCACAATCACTTATAAGCATTAAATTGTTTGGTAAGGTTGAACATGTAAGTTTACAAGCGTGAATTCAAAGGACCGCACAGTTCTAACTCTAAAACCACCGCATATGTCATGTACGAATATTTTCACATGTGATGTGAATCTTTGTATATTTAATGATTTATTTAATCAACTGGTTAAAGATAAAGAGTTTCTGTAAGGCCAATTATTGTGGCCTAAATAATAATAACTAGTTTATTTAATGACTTATTTAATCAACCGGTTAAAGATAAGGAGTTTCTGTAAGAACAATTATTGTAGTCCAAATAATATTAGTGGTCTAATGAGCTAAAATTAATTGGTCAACTATTATGTGGTTTCGTAACTACCTGCTTTTATGAAAAGTGGGTAGTGTCTTGAGTCCAAAGAAATTGGTGTAGAGTTTCAAGAAACTTGTTTTCTTGGATATAAAAAAACTGCCTCTCTCTATTTATAAATATGAATGAAACCCTACAATTGTGTACATTCAATTACACAAGGTTAGAAGGGAGGGCAGTTTCTTCTCTTGTATTTCTTTATAGCTTTCAATTACAATAATTGTCATTGATCAATGTACGTTCTAATGAACCTTGAACATTTATTTAGGTATATTTGAAAGTTAAGAATTCTAAAGATTCAGAAATTAGGATTCATATAATTAAATTATATCATTACATGAATAATTAATCGCTAACAGTTTCTAGATTGTAAAGATAAAGATCATTACAATTTATTAGTGGATTACACATTAACGGCACGATCTAATTATTATGATTTGAATGTGTGGAAAAGAGGTTTCCACGAAACGTAATTTTTAACGAAAACCACTTGATCTCTATTATAAGTGTATCTAGTTATTAAAAATAAAAACTCACATGTAAGCTTATGAAAATCATATGTGAATTCCTACCTTTTTTGTTTTTTTTTTTTCAACTGCGATCCTATAACATGATTTCCATAGAAAAATATCCATAGACGAACGAATTTTAGTTCCTTCGAGATCCCTTTAAAAACAACGTGGCAGATATACATTTGGATGTCGGCCAAGTTAATGGTTTATCAAGAATAAACATGTTTCGACCCAAATATTAAGTCGGCCAAGTTAATGGTTAACATTTACCAGTCGTTTTCGCGTTATGCAGGCTGGGTTCGAGTTGTATACGTGGGTCAAGAAATATTAAATACGGATTGGGTCGATAGAGAGCTAGACCTCAAATTCTTCAACATGTTCTAAGTGTGGTTTTAGGATTTTCTCGAACTTTGTCCTTGAGGTGATATTGTTTACATGTTATTTGAAATTTTTCGGGTCTGTACAAAGAGTAGAAGAAATGGTGACGATCTTTTAAAGCTTGAATTTACTTTTCTTCCTGCAATACTTGCAAATGAATTTTAATTTTAAATATTACAAAGGGATGCTGGGAAGAGGTATTGAACCATTGATCAAATGTTTGGAAATCAACAAGGATGCCATCGAACTACAAAAGTCTTGAGGCAAGTGAATTTTAAGTAATGGGTAAAAACTTTATATTGTTGGGAAAAAATTTCACATAACCATATGTAAATCTTTTACCTAATTTTGTTGGTATGTTTTGATATATATGTATTTTTTTTGAGTTATGCTATTTGAAGAAAAAGAGGTACTTAAACAAAATTAATATATGATATGATTCTGTTTTTCAACTAGTCGATTTGTTTTTAAATCAATGACAATCACATAGGCTATGAAAGTGTTTGGCAACTTAGATTATAATCTAAATAGATTATAGTTTGCCACATGACATCATTTCATTAGTTTCACTTTTTTAAAAAAGTTAAAAAGTAAAAGTCAATCAACAATTTTTTAGTTTTTACAAGGAATAACCAATAAAATAATGTCACGCAACATATTATAATCAAAATAAATAATCTAATAGGTGCCAAACACTTTGTGAATGTTTATTTTGTCTAACTTTTTTTCCTCTTTTTTGTTTATATATAATTATTCTTTTTTGGCTACAATTGCTCACTCTCAGATGCCCTGTGGACGAAGGCCCAATACACTTCTTCTAGTCGGTCGGCCCAGAAAAATAATCACTCAACTCTTAAACAGAGCAAAGCCCACGTTAGAATACTTAATTAGTTACTACGTAAATGAGAAAATTATTACCCAAAACCAAGACTTTGTTGAGACTGGGATTCGAACGCACGCCCTTTCGGACCAGAACCTTAATCTGGCGCCTTGGACCAACTCGGCCATCTCAACACTGACATTCTGAATTTGTTCATATTTATCTCATTGGGAACATAATCACAAGAACCACTATCACATTCCTTAAATAACGAATATATTTTACTGAGAATTAAAGTACTGTGATAGAACTTAAAAGCAAGTTTCTAACTAATTATAGACGATTTAACTTAGCTAAGCCGATGTGCAAACCATCGTCCTTGCCAAATAAGGCTTGTTATAAGTGACACAAGCTCCACATCCGGATTTCTAGTGAGTTTTTCAGTCATTGCAGCAAGGACGATCCCTTTTTCATCACGCATGACCACTCAAACAAAATAATATCTTGCCCACTGCATACGCATTAAGTTGGAAACTCTCGTTTGTTGGTTTCCTTAATCTAAATCGAGAGTTCTCTTTTGCGCCGCCTTTCTATCAATTCAGTTGAGTCATAAACTCACATACAATACGACGTGTTAATACAAAAGTATCAATCAACTCAATAATAAAATAAATATTAAAACCCCTTCAAAAAAATATTTAATTTAACAAATATAAAACACTGTTGATAACTTAAAATTCTTCAACCGATAATTTCACTTACGTACACTTGATCCTAATAGACTTGATCCGAATCGTAAGTGGCTTAGTGCAAGCACCGTCACACATATTCATGATATTCAATGTAGAAGGAAGGTAGAGACAACGACCAAAATATGAGTTGGCAGAGGACTGACTAATAAAGTTAGTCAAATCACCGTCACATAATGCATCATTGTACTATTTTCTTAAGAAACACACGAATTTAATTAATAATATATATATATATATATCTATGGTGTGACATGAATGGAATAACTTAGGTTTCCATTAAATCCTCTTTCAAATTATCAAGTCATGGGTTTCATCACTCGATTATAATATTAGATTAGACAACACTGTCTCATTCTTGATTTATAAAATTGACGGTTAAAATCATCACTAAGTTACCATGAAGAAAAATTTCAATTGGACAAAAAGATAGACAAAAAATTGACTAAATTGATAAGTGGGTTATGTGATAAGTGTTGTGTCACGCCCCCGCTAATTCTCTAATATTTTCGAATATCTTATGTTAATTTACAAATTCTACAGCGGAAGCTTTAATTCTAACAGCGGGGAAGGAACGTGCAAAACAATTCAATTTATCTTATCTTCCAGAATTTAATAGACAAAAATAATTATAGAAGTTAACAAATCGTCAAACTTTTAAAGAAACATTAAAGCTATGTTTTTCAAGAAATATAAAAACACAAGAAATTGTATTAATAAATATATTTCATTGATTACTAAAATGCGCCAAGTCATTAAAAAACTTTTACAGGAAAAGTAGAGTTCAAATCAATATAAAGATTATAATTTACTAACTTATTATATGTTATAAGATGTAAAAACATACATACTATAGAGGTGGCATGAAATTATTAAGTTTATAGTAACTTCAAAGGCAGACTTATACTACATGCACGACTCTACTCCATTTCACGAGCACGATCCAACTCCTGGCTTGCCTTGCTTTTCAGATGTTATAACTTCAATCATATACAAAAATTGTAGTAAAGAAGGG
>CAVNYN010227300.1:0-16068 GCA_963692815.1 Nyctanthes arbor-tristis
GGCAAGGATGGTGGCGCTGCCCTGTCTGCTGCCGGTTGTGGTGTTGACTCGGAGCTTCTGAGAAGGAAAAGATGGGGCATGAAGTGATCAAAATGAGAATTGCCATCGGTATAAGAATCCTGAAAGAGAGAGAGCTCTTCATTGTTTGTTTGAGAGAGAGAGAGAGAGACGAGTTTGGTGGTGATAATGAGATTATTTATATATATCAAGATCAAGAAAATTATATGTTGATGAAATTCTTCATAAATAAAATGAAAATGGGGCTGCCCTCGAAGTTTACGGCTTCTAAAGTTAAGGAGTAGATCATTTCAATTCAATCCAGGCTTTTTATAAGTAACTAGTACTAATTAAAATGGTGATTTCACTCTACATCCAACTTTGACAAGGCCGTTCTCATTCTTTATTTTTTCACTCTTTCATCCCTTTTCTTTCATTCATTCACCTATTACACCCCTTTTGCCTATTTTGCAGTTAACTAACTGTTGACGGCACCAAATTGAAGGGTAATTTGGGAAAATAATTTTAGAAAGAGCCTTCCACCTTCTTTCTCTTGAGATCGGAAGCTTCAAAACTGAAAAAGGTAAAAATAATTCCAGATCACCCTTAAAATGCCCTTCAAAAGCTAGGCTCATGCATGAATAACTACATAATATTGGAGCAAAGACTAGTAGTTAATAGAACCTGAAAACTCAAAGCAAAACGACTGTCATTGGCATGTGAAAATTTATTCTATTTCGTAAAGGAGTGATCAACTCATGTATGGTAAAAAAGTATTGGAGTCTTTTTCAGAGTCTCTTTCAAGAAATTTCTAAAGGTTTTGTTAAAAAATTTCCCTCTCATGCAACATATATGAACACATGCCATATGGATTTAAAATATATATGGTTTGAGTTTAAAATATACGTGGCGTATACCCATACAAATCACATGGATGGAAAGTTTTTTTAACAAAACTTTCAAGAATTTGTTTGAAAATTTTTGGTCTTCTTCTTATAAAACATTGGTCGGTGTCAGTATATAAATTTTCTGCTGATTGCTTGTTGTTAAAAACTTGATAGCATATAGCTGAACAATTTTTCCATGTGGATATGAATGTAAGCTTATGAATGGAGTTTTCTAAAAATTTATGCCCAATTTGCTTTTCCGATTGGTGCTTTTGACTGTTAGTCAACGGGAAAACAAATGGAAAAGACGTAATAGGTGAATAAATGAAAAACGGGGACAAAAAAGGGGAAAATAATAAATGGAGATGAAACTGTGTCAAAGTTGAAAGTATGGGAACATAAAGTGAAAATTACCCTAATTAAAATCCTCTTAATAAAAATATCATTATATATAATAGAATAATTAAAATCCTAGCTAGTGTATATGGATAGAATTTTTAAGGACTTATCATGTAATAAAGACAAGGTATTGTTATGTTGTTGTATATGGGACTTATCACTTGAAGGATTTAAATAAAAATTTATCGTCTTTCAAAAAAATAAAATAAAAGATTATTGATGCTAAGTAAATACATATTTTTATGACAAATTGTTGGTGTATTTATTCAAATAGGATAGAACTTTTAAAAACTTTTAAAAATTAAAATTAACAAATAATAAGCTCACCCCCACCCCACAAAAAAAAAACACTAATATATATATATATATATTAGACACACACGGATAGTTCAATTTAAACTTTAGGAATTCAAAAATCTTGCAATGAAGTTCAACTGATTAGATGTTTAACAACCTTCTAGGAATTAAGAAAGAAGTCTACGGATACTTAGAGCTTGTTTGATGCTCTTTATTGGGGTAATTTATAATAAAGGAAATGTAGAATTTGTATTGAAAATATAAAAAAAGTGTGAAATGTGTAGTTGTAATTGAGCAGTTATCAAATCAAATGTCAAATCAGTCGTAGATAAATTTATAAATGAGGAGAATAAAGAGGATCAAACAAGCTCTTAATGCAGATCAAAAGTTTTATTGAGAAAATTGAAATTTAACAAAAATTATGTGGATATTCTACACAGACCTTTTAAAGTTCCTTAAAAATTTAGTATATATTAAATCAAAACATTTAAAAATTTTTATGGATTTAAATAAAACATCGGTTAGTTTTCAAGGCCCACTCTTTAAAACTATGAGGATGTATTGTTTTCATTTCTAAAAATTGATTTTGTGAAAAAGGTGAAAATGAATGTGTGAAAAATGATTTTGGAAAAATCAATCATTCACCACTTGAAACTCCCTCGTATTTTAGGTATTTTACTTATTGTAGATTTATTTTCACCTACTGTAGAGTTCACTATCTGACACGCCCCACTCCTAATACTTCTAACTTATTTGAAGTGAGACGTGTGCCAACAATAAATTTCAGCTAAAAGCCAGAATCTATCATCAAGGGTTGTGAACTTACTATTTATTCTATAAAAATGTTTACAGCATCTTCCCTAATTTATTAACAAAACCAACGTGAACTTACTAATTATTCTATAAAAATGTTTATAGCATTTTCCCTAATTTATTAACAAAACCAACCTATATAAACACAAGCATCAACCTATTGATACTTTACAATGTAAGAATCCCATAATTTACTAACAAAACTAACATATAAAATTCTCAACACCAACGCAATCTAATAATTTCTCTTTATAAGTAACACCACCTCACAAATAAAATATATATATACTGATCCAAATATAATTCACGCAAATTCCCATTTTATGCTAATGGCCTTATCCATATTAACATTATAAATCATAGTAGCAACAAATCCTATAGCAAACCAATTTCGTTATGTGGTGGTTCAATTCTTGAAATAACAGGCTCGACCACGATGTGTCACCCAAACTCCAATTGCTACCTAAAAAGAAAATCATTTATAAAATGTATAATTAGCCCAGTGAGCGGTGTTTTTGTAAATAAACATACTTTTGAAGAATCAAATATATACGTTTTATAAAATATCGAATAAAATGTATAAATCAATTTTTGAGTTTCTTAATTTTAAGAATAAATCATATATTGTCATCAACTTGAATTCCTCTCACATCGAAATATTTATAGAATCATCTTAATGCTAGAAAATATCATCCGATCTCTTTATTTCAAGAGCATTATAGAATTCACCCCAAAGAGTGTCCAACATCTCATAATCATGATATCAAGTTATACACACGTAAACACCAACTTGGGTCATATGTACCATATGAACCCTTCACCCTAAGCGGCGCAGCAACCAGCTTGAGCGATAGCTAGCACATTAGGCCCTTTCGCCCATAGGCAGCATATTCATGACATAGGATACACTTAAGGAATTTTCAAATCATTCAACATTTGCATTTCAAATACATCATATCTTTGAAATTCTTAAACAATACATTTGAATTCATAACCTTCTCGACTGAAATGAAAATTCTCAAAGAAAATTTCATAAAAGCACTTGTCATAATTTCATGACATCATATAAAAATCAAAGCATGATAAATTCACTTCCAAGGGATTAGAGAAATTTCTAGTCACCGGCCACGTAGCATCTTTTTGTGTTCCATTTTCTTTTAATTTTTATCATTTCCTGCGATATTATGTAGAAATTCTACTTAACATTTAATTCACTTCTAATAAATTCTTCTATTTCACACATCACACATAACTTAATTTTTTCATCTTTCTTTCCTCAATTATATTTATCTTCTTTCTAACTTATTTACGGATCAATGATTTTCTAATTCAACCAGTTTTATTAACATGAGATTTCCTTTTTGGATTACTAGTCATCCATTCGTTAAAAATCCTTAAAATTTATGCATTTCTCAAATAGATATATGTTTGTCCCTATCTTATTATTCTAACATCACTTCATCTAACAAATTGTAATAGTATTACATATTGAAATCTCAAATCTTATCTTATATATATATATATATTAAAGTAGGATAGTGGCTATAAGCAAATTTTCCCGCCAAAATCACTATCTTACTTATATATGTCTCTTTTTATTTATTTATTTTACTTTAATAATATATATACACATTTCCAACTAAAAGTTTCAAATTAAATCTCTAATATCTTATATATATGTTTTTATTTTATACAAATATATATAATATACGTAATTATAATATATATAAAATAAAAGTTATATCTCGAGTTTGAATTTTCGAGTCGAGATATTTTTCTAAATAAATAAATAAATATAACTACTCTTTCGCTTATATATGATTTCAATCGTATATACATTCTCATATTGATATATAAGTGGTAACCTATATATAGGTAAAAATTGAAGTTGAAGGGATACAATAATAATATTTGATAATGATGATTTAGAATAAAAATAAAAATTTTTTAATTCTTTTTAGAGTGAAAAGTGGTTAAAAATTAATGTTAAGGGTAAATCACATAGAATTTATCATTTATTGTAATATTACTTCTCTTGGGTCTTTTGTAATATGAGGGTGTGTATTTTTAGATTTTTTAGACTAGCTTTAGTTAATAGTGATTTCTTTGGAGAATGTATGACACTATGTGAGGAGATGCGAAAAATAATTTTTCCTATAATATATGGTACAAAATGAATGTGGTGAAAAATTCATTTTGATAAACGGATATCATCCACACTCTAAATATTTCTTAGAGTTTTTGCACTATACTTATTGAACAACGATATGGGTGTATGATAATTTTAGAGTTATACAAATTTTATATGCTATCTTTTCCTTGGTTTCTTAGTTTCCACATTCAACCTGAAATTAAATTTATATTCAAAAAATTCTCATTAATTATCAGTAGTATTACTTAAAAGTACTCTTTTATGAATGACAATTTAATTAATTCTGTGCCAAGTAAAAAAATTGTACGTAATAAAATTGTAATTATTAGTAACATGTTTACATGAATGATCAGTAATACAGAATAAAATTTTGATTATTTGGTTCTTTAAATTATCAATAATTTTTTAACTAATTATTTTATTCTGTGCAATACACAGATATACAACTAGTATATATTAAAGTAGGATAGTGGTCATATGCAAGATTTCTCGCCAAAACTGTTATCCTACTTTTATATACTTCTTTTATTTTTTATTTCAAATATTAACAATCATATAATTATCCATGCTCTTTGAAAAAAATAATACTTATCAATTAGTTACATTTTGCTATAATTTTATTTTATAATAATATACAAAAATTTATATATTTTTATTCTATATATAATATACTATTTGTTATTCATTAATACTTTTTTATACATATTCTATTAGTTTTTAGACTATCTTCAAAGATTTAATATTTCTTCAATATTCTGACAGTTGATAGACAAATTTCAAGTATTGAATTATTGAGAGTTTTCTTATTTCGATTAAGTGCCTACTCGTGAGATTGATGATATATATAATAAAGTAAAATTAAATCAGTTTCAAAACTTTTACTTTAATTCAATACGATAAACTACAAGTCATAAAACCTAGGACTTTATGTTTAGTACGTTACCTAATTTATTATTTGTTTTTCTCTAGGAACCTATATGTTGGTGAAAATTTAAATTGAGGAGATACGATAGTAATAATATTTAATGATAATGATTTAGAATAAAAATAGAAAATTCTTTTAATTCTTTTTGTCGCGAACAGAATTTTTATACAATAGCGGAAGCCTTTGACGATTAATATTGATACAAATACAATTCAAAATATCAAGGCGCTTTCGCTGCGCATTCTGATAATTAAATGTTCTGTTGGCTACCCACAACGAAACCCCAACCACACACGCCGAAGTCTCGATCACATACATGTATTTCCTTCATCTTGAGACGATCTGGATACATAGCTTCTTAATTTAATACTTACAGGATTCTAGGAAAAGGGGGGATGAGTACAAACTACTCAGTGAATAACCAAATATCTTGATTCACTTTCATATAAGACAACGCATTTTCAGGAAAACCATGTATTTCACAAAGCCTTTCGATCCACAAAGTCATTGAATGCACAAAAGGACCCTATTACTTGTTAAACTACTATCCGTGGTGCGCACATGATTGGCCGAGACCACACAGCAAGGCCACAAAGATTCAGATTGGCCAAGACCACACAGCAAGGCCACAGATTATCACATAGCCAGAATGACCAAGACTACATAACAAGGTCATGTTTCACAGAGTAATTCAGAACGTGTAGAGCATTAACTAGAGATACCGATGCATTAAACCAATCTTTCTTTACATAACAATACATTAAAAATTCATATGAAAATATGATGAACAAAAGAAAGGGAATCAAGGTGCCGGCTACTCACCTCAAATATTACCCAAACATTCCTTGAATAATTCCAAGTGGAAAACGCCTTTAAAGCATTAATTAAAGCTATTTATTAGGTTATAATCTTCCTATATATGATAAGGACTCTTTTTCTAGAGACCAATATGTATTTTAGTGAGTTTTGGGGGTTGATTTCCTTCCTCCGATGACTTTGGACGAATTTTGGGGTTATTGGAGAGAAATGAGATTGTTTGGGGGTCTTTGGGAACTTGAGGAACCAAAGGCCTTTTTTATAATAGTTGAAATTTAACTGTCTTTAATAAAATTTGAGTTCCGCCAATCACATCTTGACATGTGGCACAACATATACCGTATACTTAGCTGAAATTTGTCTGAGAAGTCCTTCCGCTTTGTATTATCTTTCAATTAAGTCACCGCTCTTTAGTTTAGGTCAATTAGGTCACTACACTTTGATTTATGTCAATTAGGAACCAAATTCTTTCTTTTACGTCAATTGAATGTCAATCTTTTAATTTTCAAGAAATCTTACAATGATATTCAAGTAATTCTTTCAAAATAAAAATTTTGTTGCTTACCTTAATTTGTAGAAATTTTCAGAATGTTACACTTTTTAGTAAAGAAATTGGTAGATCGGAAGAGCACACTTAGGTGTAAATGGTAAATCATATAGAAATTATCCTTTGTTTTAATATTGATTCACTTGGGTCTTTTGTAATTGGAGACTTTGTAGTAAGAGACTGTGCACTTCAAAATTTTTAGATTAGATTTAGTAAATAGTAACGAGAAAATGCCAAAAATAATTTTTTCAAGAATATATTGTGGAGAATGAATGTGGAAAATAATTTACTCTAATAAATGATTATCATCCATACCTTATTAAATAAGGATGTGAGTGTAGGGTAATTTTAGAGTTGTATAAATTTCGTATTCTCTCTTTTTCATGGTTTCTTAGTTTCTATGCTCAATGTGAAATTAATTTTGTAAACATTCCTCATTCTCATTTTTATTACTTAATAATATTGTTCTATGAATGACAATTTAATTAGTTTTGTACTAAGTGAAAATATTGTGCTTTTCAATTTGATTTTATTTATGTATATTAGTAACATATGTATATGAGTGAGTAGTACGCAATAAAATTAAGTTATTTAGTTTTTCAAATTACTATATATTTTTTTCCTAATTATTCTATTCCGTACAACGCACGGGTATACAACTAGTACCCACAAAATTAACAAATACCACTATTTCTTAACCTTTAATCAACTTTCCACACTAATGGATATATACATATATATCTCTAATACGAAATTTCAAGCATGACTTTCCTTATTTAGCTCTTATTAACATCATAAAATCACATAACTTAAGGCTTCAATATCATGTATTGTAAACCTTAGGAATTTATTCCATGACAAAGCTTGAAATAGAGTATAAATTATTTTTCTTTGATCCTTGTATAATTAAAAGTAGTGTTTGAAGATAACTTGTAATATTCAGATTTTCTAACGTGAAGTAAAGATAAATAGAGCTAAATACACTTAATTAATCCCTTTTTGGCCACAAGTCTTATATTTCTTTAAATTTTCAATAGTTCTTTATTCTTCAAATAAATATATGTTTGTCGTTTTCATATGGTTATCCTAGAGACTTTACTCCATCTTAGAAGTTGTAGTAATATCACATATTAAAATCTTGAATATTTACTAAATAACAATACTAATTCCTTACCATTAACACTAAATCTTTCTTAGCCTTTAACATTTTTCCACATTTGCTAATAAATATTAAGTCATTCATTATTTGCATTTATTTTCAACTTCACTAATTTCTCAATTGCCATGACGTCATTCCATAAATCATCATACCAACACATATATGTGTGTGTGTGTATATATATATGTATATATAAATTTCAACTAATTCTTACACATAAAATTTCATCTTTATACAAACCAATTATAAATTCTTATAATGATAAGATCCTTAAGTTTCATAACCAATTAATGATTTTATGCCTCTAGAACATGCATTAAACAAAATTACAACCTAGTATTGTGTATTCCTAAAAATTTCATAAACCCCAATAAAATTTACATTCCTAAACCTATATAAATCCAAGGCATAAGGATCAATAACACTCGCTTAGTTGATTTTGGCTCTCCTTCTTCCTCTTTACAAGATTCTTCCAAATTTTTTCTCTCTCGCGCACCAGAACCAGCTGCCTCCGCCTTCCTAATTTCTTTATTTTTGTCTTTTGATTTTGTTTGTTTGTTTTACATATACACACACATATATAATATTAAATGGGCCAAGTCCCAGAACCCTCTCGAGACGTTTCCTTTGATTTTTTTTTTTTTTTTGGAAATTCCATTTTAACTCTTAATCTTATGTTTATATTTAATTAGATCATTATATTTTACTCTATCACATAGAATAAAAAGTACAACTAAAAATTGAGATGTCACACTATCTGGCAATCAGTTTTTCTACAAAAAGGACGGTCCTCTCAAATTAAAAGAGGACCATCCCAGTTGGTAGCTGATGAGGACTAAAGGATGGGTCCAAGAGAAAATTCAGCCACCAAATGCCAACCCCCGCCTCCCTTTCACAAAATCACCCAAGAAGCTGCAACTCATTCCAGCTCCCTCTCTTCCGTATGCAACTCCATCCCCTCATCCCCTCCCCCGGGCGCCAAAAAGCTAATTCCGGCGCTCTCTTTCATTTTCCAAAGAAGAACACCCGGCCGCCGAGGACACCCTCCTAAAGAATCTGAGTCCCTCCAGTTCTTGAAACAGCAGTCGTCTCCCCGAATCTCTGCCTTTTATAGTAGCTTTTAACTAGAAAAATCAATTATTTATGTCTACATTTGTTTCACTGGTCATGGCATTCCTTTGCAAGTACTCATCTTTTGAAAGGTTTATGGTTTTGCTCTTATTCCTTATTTGCGTGGCCTTTTATGTTGTTTATGTATAGTTAACCTTCTTATAAGGTTAGGATGCTTTATTTTATTTTATTTTATTTTTTTTTTAAGAGAGGTGGGGAGGTTGTCGGGGAGATCGGATCCAGAAAACGGAAGGAAGCACGGGAATTAGCTTTGGGAAGGAGAGGGATCGAGTTGCAGACGAAGGGAGTGTGAAACCGAGTTGCAGCTTTTGGGCTTTGTGGCGGGCTGAAGCGGAGGGCGGTTCATACAACTTTCAGATTTGGTGGGGGTGGGGTATAGGACGTTTTGGGTTTAATTTATTTAGGCTGGGACCCATTCACTTTGTTGGATCTTGTAGCTTATTTCTTTCTCTAGGGTCGTCTTCTTGTCCCTATCAGTGCGAACTAGGACGGTCTCTTTTATATAAGAACTGACATTGCAATAGGATTTATTTATATCTATGTATATTTATACCAAGAGTTTTATTATGCTTACAAGAGGTTAGTTATTGTACTTATTTGTATACGCGGCATTTATCTAGACAACATTCTCCTCTACCTCCACCCATGAAACCCAATTTAAATGGGTTCCATATATACAAATAAGTATAATAATCAGCATACATGTATCCATAATAAAATTTTTGGTTTTTTTTTATTATTGATAAAATACAGATTGTAATTGTACTTAAAAAAAACATTGCAAATCGTTGCTGAAAATTGGAATTGGGTGGAAATGGTAGTGATTAAGGATCAATCGTGAATAACTTTGCAAAGATTATTGTAATATAAGAAATGTAATACCTATAAAGGTGCGTTTGATTATAAGTATGTAATTTACTTAGAAAGAAAATATTTTTTTTGTAAATTGAATTACGGTAATTGAATTTGATAAGAAAATAAATTACAACGTGTTGATTGAAATTCATAAGACAAAGTATAAAATATCTAGAAAACAAAAAACATACATCCCCATAAGAAAATATTTTTCTTGTTTTCAAAGAAAGTATAGACATATGACCAATTGGTGGAAAATGCTTCTCAACAAAAAATGTCAAGCAAATACCAAAGTAGGAATTTAGGTAAAAAAACCATTTTCTATGAAAAATTTTCTACAATCAGACGCACCCTAGTGTTAATTTAGTTGACATTTTGTTGTCATTTGTCATACTATGCTAGGTATTCACAGAGTAATTGTTCAATTTTTGATCAATATATTTCACATTTACTGGGAAAAAGGAAAAGGAAAAAAGAAGAAGAAATGCAATTCTTTGCCAAAACATGTTTTTAATTAAAGTAAAGAATTTCCATAAGTCACAAGAAACAGTTTTAAACTTAAAAAATTATGGTTTAATTATACCTAATGTCTCTAAGCTTTCAAGTATTTATAGATAACGTCCCCAACCTTTAATTTTTCTTTGTGGTTCCTTAATCTTTAATGAAATCCCCAGTTTAGTCCCTCATGACCTAAAACGTCTAATTCGTCGGTTAAGTCAGAGGTAGTTTTCGTAAAATATAAAAACTAAATATTTTAATTACAAAAAAAGAAAAACTGGAGGAGGGGACCAACCAAGAGGCTGCCATTCAACTGCTATTTCGGGCAATATAGGTGGTGAAATTTCTAGCAGCTCTTTGGCTGCCGGAAATACCAGTAAGTGCTGGCATTTTCGGCAGAACAGGGGGACTCCTCTCCAAGAGACTGCCGGAAATGGCAGGCCCCATCATCCCATTTTTCTTTTTTCTTTTTGATTAAAATATTTATTTTTTATATTTTATCAAAAATACCTCTGACTTAACGGACGAATTAGACCTTTTCCATCAAGAGGACTAAAATGGGGATTTCATTAAAGGTTAAGGACTCACAGAAGAAAAATTAAAAGTGGAAGACATGATCTATAAATACTTGAAAGGTTAGGGATGTTAGGTGTAATTAACTCAAAAATCATAAAAAAAGTTTTAATTGTGTGTATAGGTAAAAATGCAATGGGATTGATCAACACTTCGACCAAAACGATGACATTTTTTTGGGGGAAGAGGAGTCAGGCAACATCCCTCATTGTGCCAGAAAATTCTCTCTCATAATCCATCGCTCTCTACCAAATTTGAAACCCTAACATTGCAAATCTTGTATGTGTTCTTCTTGTTAACGAAAATTTTGAATTGGAGCTGTAAAATTGTTTGAGCTTCCTTACACTGTTAACTGATCTAGGTTTTTGAAAAAAAAAATATACATTTTCCTGAATTGTGCATAGAGATTGTAACGACTCACTCCACTTTGACATGATATTGTCCGCTTTGGGCCTAACTCGCACAGTTTTGCTTTTGGACTTCTACTCAAAAGGCCTCATGTCAGTTGAAGTGAGTTTCTTAACTTATAAACCGGTCTCACTTTATTTATCCAAGCGATGTGGGATTGAGACTGTCACAATCACCCCACTTAAAGAGCCCAACATCTTCGTTGACCACACTTTTAGTTGGGCTCTAGCTTTGAATACCCTCTGTAACGACCCGCTCCACTTTGACATAATATTGTCCGCTTTATGCCTAACATGCATGGTTTTGCTCTTAGACTCCTACTCGAAAGGTCTCATGTCAGGTAGAGTAGATTTCTTAACTTATAAACTAGTCTGACGTGTGCTCTTCCGATCTGTGGGATTGAGGCAGTCACAGAGGTGCCACCAGAAGTTCTGGTCTTCTCCGTCTTGTTCCCATTTATTACTCAAATTCTGAAGTTTTCAATCCCTAAACTGATGTGAAAAATTTTGGTTGCCACATTTTGTAAAAATGGAGTATCGGATCAAGCATGATTTGATCACGATCCTGGTGAAGATACACTGTACATGGAAGTAGACTGTGTAATGAACATTTTTTTAAGATCGGAAGAGCACACGTCTTGAATCATTCTAAAGACATTTCCTGTTAGCTATATGTTAACAGCATCATTGACAGAAAGATAAGCAAAACAAGGACAAGAGTATAAGAAGCAAAAAATACAGATCGGAAGACACTACTTTCTAGCAAATCTTTATATTGTCAATGTTAGGTGTTGTGTTACAGGGTGATGTCTTCAAGATTGTGATGTTGATCAAGATAAGCTATTCATGTCCTTTGTTTTATCTTTTGATCAAACATAATTTTATTACTTCATTTTAGTTTTTATAAACAGCAGAGCATAATGGAATCTATGCGGACTTAAACTAAAAATGAAATGTAACACTTGCATCACAGATATATATATATATATATATATAAGCTACAACCTTTGCAAATTTAAATTGAGGCTTTTAAGGTGTATTGATGGAGAAATTGGCATTTTGAACATAACTTTGAGCGCCATCCAATTGCTAATTTTGAGTTATGAATTCATATTTGTGTTCTCTTTTTCGTGAGCTTGGAAATCATGTGTTTATTTGCCGAAAATGATGTTTGGGTGAATGAGAAATCGAGTCTAAAAGTTTGTTAAAAAAATGGATTTAAGTGTTCGATTAAGTGAAGGGAAGAACTTTATCCCATATTAGAAAGATAGTATTCCAATGACTTGTTTAAAGAAGTTTACATAATTTTTAATGTGTAAATTGTATAGCTGAGAGGCTGTGTAGCTAAGAGGCTCTCTCTTGTGTGCATGCTCGCAGGGGTGCAAATTACGGATTAGGAATATAATTAAGACCACTTAATTGTGTATGAGCGCGAGCTGCATCCATGAATGCCGGACTAAAAGTAGGCGCTTAGTCTGACATGAGTTTTGCCAAAATAAGTTATGAATAACAATTAAACCATGTGCTGCAATGTGAGGAGTTGTAACCAGTAACTGTTGTTATTACAGAGAATTTAAGTCAATCATTTAACTCTAATGAATTCACATTTGTTTTTGGCTATTAACGTGCCTTATATTACATATATAAAGTACCAGGTTTTGGCCTTTTGAAAGAGATGAATTCGAGACGCAAATTCTGTAACGACCCCTCAAAATTGAATTCAAGATGCATGTAGTAAAAATAAGAATTTTAGATTTATTTATATTTTCAATTTTAAAAAATAAATTTTATGTTTGGTCGTAAAACAATAATATATGATATTGGAGGCAAATTTAAAGTTCAAATGAAAATTTTGTTTATTTTAGGAAAATACTCTTAATACTACAAGGACGTGTTAGTATCTCTCAAAGATTTATTTTTATGAGTATATGTGTTATCCTTGAAAACATAAAAATATGTGTACATACTAAACACTCCTAATAATATTTAGGCATGTGTTAATATCTTAAAAATTCAAGAATGTACATGTGTAATTTTTAGAGTGAGTTGTTATTACATGTAGATATTTCTAGAGTTATTCTTGAAAATATGAAAATTTTGTTATGTTGAGTTGTACATACATGTATTAGTTATAGAAAATTTTTGAATATATGAAAATATGTGTAATTATTAGAAGATGACTAGGCTAACATGTGTTAAATTATAATTACTTATTAAAAATGAGTCATTACCCAAAGCATATCATTCATCACTTTAGAAAAATTAAGAAAATTAGTCATATGGTTACGAATTTGCCGTGTGGATATGCATTTTATAAAAAAAATTAAATAAGAATAATAAACAATGGAAGAAATTCACCTATAAATAGGACTTTGCTCCAACATGTTAGGAGACAAGAAACACTAGAAAATCAAATCCATTAAGAAGTGAAGACAACAAGTAGTTTTAACAAGAAAGGAAACAGGGTGAGTAATGTACACATTCCATTCCAAATATTTTATATGGTTTTGAGAAGTACTTATCTTATTTTTCTCAAGTTTATAATTATTTAAGTACTATCCTTTTGTTAACTACCTGTGAAAGCAACTATGAAAATTTCTATGTTTTGTATCAAGTCATATTTACCTTTACCTCTCAAGCCAAGCCATGCCATGTTATGAGTCAGGTTACATAACACCTTAAGTGTGTTATGTTTATGCCAAGCTTATTATAAATAACCCGATTCTAATATATATTTTAAATGCGCATATGAGGTAAGTATGCTTATGCAAAAAGGGCCCGAACTCTTCAATTCTCTATTTCATATTTTCAAATGGAAAGTTTCTTTGTATATGTGTACATTCCTCACTAAGTAAATATTACTTACTCTTTATTTTTTTAAATTTTTAAATGATGAAAAGAACAATACTTGAAGTCTCAAATAGTGAATGATCCTTATCACCAGAGGGAGGCCACTATTTGTATACAACGGAAACGGATCTATAGGGAGTTTACGAAGATCAGCCGGGGTTGAATCACTATATCATCACTATAGTGAATATTGCTTTCTATGAAGCTACAACCTTGCAGTTTGTCTACACCAAGGAATACAAAGTAAATCGTTGGGAGGTTTAGTAATAAGTTGTAAGAAGCATATGATGACATAAGATAGTAGAATCCTTAGTTTATGTATCTAAAGAGGTTATGCCAAATGAAGAAATGCACTTTCTCTTTTGTCAAGAAGGAAGGATATGATCTTTTGGTTATAGAAGAAAAATTACCTTGTTTTTGTAAAATCCTTCCACTTATGTAACCTTAAGAAATGATATGTGACAGTACTATATTTAAATGATATGCGATGTTCTTATATGTAGTTTTCTTTTGTGATATCACCATGACAAGATATACTTTGGTAAGAACAATATATATATTAATAATAAGAGAAGTTTGCCTAGTATGATTTTTCCTGATAATAGTCTGTCTTCATAAGGATTTTGATGACGTCACAATGACGTCATCTGTGAAATTATATGTTTTCATTTTTTCCTGAATTATCTTCTTTACCGTATCTTCTTTATCTTTTCATTTTCAAAATTTATACTGATCCAATCCATTTTTTAATTTTTGTTAATTTCTCTTTTTGCCTTATCCTCTAATCTTCATCCAATTAAGGCTTCAATTTTATGTAAAAATCCAGATCTCCTAATATTTCTCTTCTCTTATTTTTGATTGTTGATTTGAATTAATTTTCTTTTTATTTCCTTAATCCATTTTCATGATTTCTACTTTTAAGTTTTTGGCGTAAGACTTTTTTTCTTAACTCTTCACGTATCTTTAATTTTTTATTTGAATTAATTTTTTAATATTTTCTTAATTAATCTTTTTTCTTGACCTAAAATTAAAAATCAAGAGAAGGGATATTCCAATTGCAGGTTTTGATTGTGTTTCGTGTTATGCTTTGGCTTGAATTGCACTTTTAGTTCGGATTACCGTTCTACCCCTTGCGTCATGGAGAAATTTTTTTCCTTTTTTTTACCACCCATCTGCCGACAATTAATTATTTTATTACATATGAATTAAAATTATAAATCTCTCTCCTTCTCTCTCCCCCATCTATCACACATAGACACATATACTACTCTTGCTAGAAATATTGTAATAAACATTTGAAATTTTTTAAAGCATGCTTCAATAATTCTCTAATTAATTCTTTTTAGAAAAATAAAACAATTCTCGAATTAGCCTGTTTTACATATTTTAAATCTATGAAAAACTAAAGGGTAATTTTCAGCTAACGTCCCCAACCTTTCAACAAAGTTGAGTTTACTTTCCTAACCCTTGATTTTAGTACTAGGGGTCCCTTAACCTTTTAAAAGTGTTACACTTAAAATCCTTGTGACGGAAACCGTCAATTGCCGGAAATGACAGTAAAAGTGCTGCCATTTCTGGCAGCACAAGGAGGAGACTCCCCTCCCTTTGGCTGCCATTTTTGGTAGCCAAAAGCTGCTGGAAATGACAGCAAAATTGCTGCTAGTTCCGGCAGCACCCGGAGGGAGAGAGACGAGGGGAGTCTCTGGCAGCCAAAAGCTGCCGGAAATGGCAGCAAAAGTGCTGCAATTTCCGGCAGCACGGG
>CAVNYN010227302.1:0-16852 GCA_963692815.1 Nyctanthes arbor-tristis
GGAAGGTCAAAGCCATTGAATTTTTAAGTTTTGCTTCCATTTTTCTCTAAGTAACTTTTTGGAAAGGATAGTGGGATAGTTCTTCAATGGCATCTTATATTATTCACAACTACATATACACCTGCGCCATGATTAAGCTAAAATTTCAAAGTATACCTTCAAAACTTAGAAACCAACAATAATCATAAGGGAAAGATAAGACTTCCAATATATAAAACTGTGTAGCACGACAAACGAATCCCTTGAACATATACCTAAATCAGACAACAAATGATTTATGATGAAGTGGTATGTGTGATAATTACTCAAGTAAAAGTGCCATAATATATAAAAATTAAGATAAGATTTTGTAAGTGTATTGTGTGAATCATATCGTGTCTATAACAGTGGGGTCTGCTAGTGAGCGCCTTAAGAATTTGATCAGCAGTTTTGTGCTATTTTTAAAATGTGCTATTTTTAAAATGGCAAAGAATTTTCAATAGTAAGTAGTAAATGGCAAAGAATTTGATCAGCAGTTTTGTGCTATTTTTAAAATGTGCTGTTATGACATATCTCATACTGTACAAGTAGATGGATCCATGGCATATTGGCATGTTGATACTCACATGGGATTGATATTTGCGGAACTTATTATTTGTAAATAGATCTTATCTTATATAATACGAACTGAGTGTATAGCTAAAAAAGAATCATGATATTCTTCATACTCTTTCTTTGTTTTCATAAAGAGTAATTTTCATTTTAGGTAATTTTATATAATTTTGTCCCATTCTTTTTTGACTTACGGAGTCACAATCTTTCATTTATTGCCGCATTATATTCCCACTAACACTTTTCACTGCCGACCTATCAATTTCTACTTTTTAACGCTTATTAAAATTACAATTATACCTTTATTTCTTTAAATGAAATAAAAATGATCATATCACACTTATTAAAATTATTATTACACTCATTATACCACTATAAATAATGTCTGAAAGTGTTTATAATACATAAAATTAAAATTGAGCCACCCAAAAAAAAAAAAAAGGATCTCCATTATGAACAGGCATGAAAAGATTGCAGACGACGAAATTATAATTAACAGTAAACAAATGCGGACGGCACCAGTGGTCTAGTTGTAGAATAGTACCTGCCACGTAGAGACCCCGGTTCGATACCTACGTGGCACAGACCCTTTCTTTCTTTCTCATTTCTCTACTTTCTTTTTCTTTATTTGGTGGAGGAAAACTCTCTATTTTCCAATTAGAAAGAAAAACAAACCATAAAACTGAAATCCAATAATCCTTATTTATTTACGGAAGAAAACTAAACTCAAGAAGTGAAATGAAAATTTGAAACCATTATTGAAGACAAAAAGAATTTACTTAATACTAGTCAGCTAGGTAGAATCACAAAATGTTCATACATTTACGTATTTACCAATGAACACTAGTTTCTTCTTCTTCTGCTCTCTCTCTCTCTCTCTAAATTTTACTTCGGTTTTTTTTTTTTTTGTGTTATGAAATCTTTATTTGAGGTGCCTTCCAATGTCATATGTTGCAGACTCTTATGGATTGTCCCATTGAATTCAAAAATGTGGTGAAAAAACCCTGTATTTTGTAGTACATGTTGCTCCATCAAATCTGTTGATATTATTCAATTACTATTTCTAAATATATAGAAATACAATATGACAATAAACAACTAATCGATTTTCTTTTCGGTTAGAGTAAATACAGTTTTAGTCAAATATGACTGGGTCACCCAAGCCCAAGGGTGGGTTTTGATGTGCGTAGGCCCATACCTTTTGGCCCAATTCCCCCTCCCCAGAAAACAGCGTTTCAAAGTATTATTTTTAAAATTAAGAAAAAAAAATCTTATATGTAAAATGGAATTTTACATTTCTAGCATATTCCAACATTGAGTTCTAGCAACACACTGGCTGGAGCTGAAAATCAGCAAGACGATATTTGTCTCACATTAGGTAAAAAAGTGCAAAGTGTAAACCTTTATACGACATGGCCGCGACTGAAAACATCTTACACTCTAATGTTCATGGCAAGAATGATGACCACACAAAACATACTTCCAGGGCTACAGAGAATGCCATAGATTCTTGCACTTCACTAACTACTTTCCAAGTAAGTTAGTGTGCTTATTTGATCCACATAATGAGAATCAAATTATAATGAGTCGAAATGAGTCTGAAGACTTAACTGAAATTTAAAATGTGTAGTTATCGTTGAGTAATTGTCAAATAAATATTAGGCGAAATTATAATAGGAACGAATAATGGAAATCATTCAAGCAGTATATGATGAGAAAGATGTAAGGAATTGAACAATATATATGCACAACGAAAATTACATAAACATCCAATTCCTATGCCTAGACTTGACCTTACACTTCAAAAGAATTCGTGATAGAAAAATATCTCCTTAATGAACGTTGTGAATAGCAAATCCTATTTGACTGTTGGAGAAATGCTCATCACCATAGTTGTTCAATTGTCCAGCCTCTAACGGTAATTCACACGGTAAGAATGGATTTAGAACTCCACAACATTGACCAATTTCGTGGTGGATTTATGGGAGTATGTTTAGGGTTATGTCAATTTCATGTGCTAGCAAGAAGTCGACAGAATATCTACGATCACATCGTGTAGAAATCATCATATGAATTTTCCCTATCATCACTCTTCTAAACCCTAAACACACAAGATGTCTATTTATAGTTGTAGTATGTAAAACCCTAATCGTATTTGGGCTTTCATAGGCCTACAACTAAGCGGTCCAATTGATTAATCTCATTAATTAATTTAGCCATATTAAACCCGGTCCAACAAATTGAACCTTGGACATTAATTCTAACAATCTCTTATTTGGACAAGGTCCATTCCAAATCACCAACTCTTACCTTTGCGTATGAACCATTAGGCTCTTACTCATGATGGCAAACGTCGTGATACTATTATTATAATCTAATTATAATAAGACAAATCAAAATATTTATTTTAATTTATCATTGGTTCACCTAGATCGATCAGTTCACGCCGCCGTCCAAGATTGACATCTAGCAGTGTGTTAAGGCAACCCATGTGACGGAAAAGTCATGTGGTATGACAAGCCTTCATATGTACGGTTACTATGAAAGTATAATCCCTTCATCAACATAACCCAATCGTTTAAGAGATATGGAAACGCCCCAATCTCATAACAACCAACTTAACTCTCTGTTGATCAAAACAAGTTATGATAAAACCTTTTCAACCCATAATTTCACCGCGTACGAGGAATTTATATCAACCAAAGTAGGCAAAAGTAGGTTAAACCTCCTATTATCCAGGAGTGATGAATCTTCATCTTGGATACTCACAACCTTCATGCAACTTTCATTATACCTGTAAGGCATCTTTCTGACAACTCGTGGCTAGAGTCTCATCAAATGTCCGACTAAGTATAACAATCTTTACATAAGATTCTATAGTACCCTCAAGTCAAAGGACCAAATCCACAACCGTCCATTAGAGATTAACCACTGACACTTGGATAATTTTCCATGTGGTATCTCTAGGCAGGTCATCTAATGCATGTTCAACTATCAATGCATCCATATATCTATTCGGATGTCCCTAAATCCTAACTCGTGAGATTAGTTACTTTCTTTAAGAAAGAAATACGATACATGCTAGTCTACTCGCAATAATGATATCTGTATCTCATTAATGCATTGACTAGGGATAATTTACGAACAAGTATATAACTTACTTCTTACAATCACAACTCCTTGTGATTAATAAGTTACTATAATCTTATTCTACATACTTTATTATTTTACAAGATAATGTTTATCTCAATAATAGATCTGCCATTTGAATACATCAGTTAATGGGTGTTTATACACATCAATGTCTAATGAAGATTGCAACACCAAAATCTTATATAAACAGATCAAACATCTATTGTGTCTAATAAATATGGATCTATAATGACCATTCTGTTATGAGAGCAACCTTGTCATATGATCTTTTGTATGATTAGATGGATTTGTTCAATCTCTATATCACTTTATATCATCTATTCTCAAGAGAAATATTGCTTTAAATCATATTTAGATCACTGATGAGACCCAAATATGATTTAAAGCTTTGTGCGATAGCTCTATTGTCACCACAATCTCTATTGGATCAACAATGATAAGAACAAATCAAGGTCATTTATGAACTTCACGATCTAAACTGCTTCATCTACTATTTTCAAAGTAGCTATGTAAAAGGCTTAATATCTGGATCCGCATTTGTATTCATTTGAAACTTCCTCCAGTTAATCACACTACTATTATAAGTAAATACTTTCTGGATTGGGATATTTCTTTAGTCCATTTAGATTGAGAACTAACATCAATAAATCCACGAACTTTAGTTCATATTTCTCCATTATTTAAAAACATATCTTCAAGTGCTTCTCAAACATTTAAGAATTTTCATGACCGTTATAAGATGTTTCCCAGTAGAATTCTCCTAGAATGTGCTTTTGACCCTCAAAATATGTGAAACATTTGGTCTAGTACATAGCATTGCATTTTAGATAGATTCTATTGTAATAGCATAATGAATTCTATCTATGCAATCTTTCCCAACTTGTGCTTTATAACACTTCTTTTGAGAAAATGATCCCATCACTATGGAACAGAGTCCTCGCATGGACTCTTTCATACAAAATCTTCTTAAAATTTTATCCTTGTATATGGATTTGGATAGACCAAGCATACTTCTTGATCCATCTCTATAGATCTACAAGCCAAAAATGTATGCTACCTCTCCTAAATTATATATGGAGAAAAACTTTGAATTTTCTGTTTATATAAAGGGATATCTTGTCAGTAATATGTATCTCTATACAATATTATGAACACGGTCTAACTCCCAATAACTTCTTGTACAAACTATTCCTCTTCATATTTGATAGAATCGAACACTTTGATTATGCTATCAAAATAAAAGTTTCAGCTTATCGAAGTTTTGGTTAATATTTCATTTGACTTTATGGATTCAAAATTTCAGATTGTATCATATACATCTTTACTAACATTCCCACAGAGGAATACAATTTTGACATCCATTTGTCAAATATGCTACTTTAGTAATAAGAATTCAAAGTTAATAACTTAGTTCATACACTATTATAGATAAGAAAGTTCTATCAAAGTCAACTTTTGTGTTTGATTTAAACCTCCACTACCAATCTTGTCTTTTTAACTTGAGCATTACCATCCATGTTAATCTCTTAGTTATAAACTAATTTACAACATATAGATCTTATCCATACTGGCAAATTGACCAAAGTCTACATTTTGATTGTAATACATGGAGCTTAATTTAAATTCTATAGCATCAAGCCTTACCTTCTAAGTCAACACTTTGACTTTTATTTTGCGCAGATTGTAGGTTTATCACTTTTAGTTATCAATCTAGTATTGAAAACTATAGGATCATATTCTTAAGTAGATGAATTGTCCTACTCGGTCTACGCAGAGCTGATGTTTTCTTAAAAACCATATTCCTATTACTAGTTTGCACCTCATTGAATGAAGTATATTGACTAGCACATCTAGTCGATCAATTTCTTTTGTGGTTCTTGAACCCCTTCAAGAATCACTCCCATTGTTTTCTTAAAATAAACAATTTCTCTAGGAATAAAACATAAGATGACATTCATCTCAAATGTAGAGTATGATCGTATCCAACAACTCATGTTGGATAATCCACAAAGATATATTTCATACATTATTATACAAAATAATTTTGTGCTTCATCAATTGACTTAGATGGAATACGTTCTAGTGTGTATCATGCAATCTCTGTTGTCTATCCTAAAGCAAGTTTGGAATAACTTTTTGGCATATCAAATTGTAACATATCTGATATTTATAACTTCCCTTCAAATACACTATTATAGAATGGTGTATTTACTTTATAATCAATTACACACTTAAATATTCTTTACTCTGATCATCTCTAAGTGTTAGAATATCTTTCCAAATAGTTTTTTTGATTCTCGCTTGAATCTTTTGAACATTTCAAAACTTTCATGCATAAACTTGATCAAGTATATGAAACTATTTCTAATATAGTCATCATTGAACTTGATAAAGTAAGGAAAGCTATACCTGACATTTGTTGACTTTTATCCAAATACATCTATATGGATTATGACTTATTTGTTTTTAATGTCAGAACTGGATATAATCTAGATTATCCTTTACACCTCTTTCGTCTTCTATTATGATAATAAACCTTTTAGGATTTAGAATCTAGATATTATCAATCTTATTTCTCTAGTAGATTCCATAATCAAGAATAATCATTATTCTCAATCTCGATGGAACAACTACTCATGTCCAAACATAAATCTGAAATATTGTTCTTCATAAGAATTCCATCGTAATATCAACATTCTCGCCCAAAAAAAAAAGGTAAAGGCAGACAATAGGTTTTAAATGGAGCAATTATTGCTTCAATTCCTACTATGGTCCTATTTTCTACTCAGCAGTGATATACTCTATTTCAGTCTCATTCATATTCTATAAAATTTAGGATCAATATCCAATATCTAATGCTTAAGCGACTAAAGAGCAGTCTTATTACTCTCATCTTATAGTTGGATCTTCTCAAAGATTTCCTTCTTCCCAAGATAATGATTATATATGCCTTATAGTTTTTATTCTAAATGTTCTTTGTCTCTGCAAAGATCATTGTTTTTGGATATATTCCTTTATACACATTATTACTGATCGACTATAATCTACTATATTACTGATCAACTAGAATCTTTCTTAAAGTTCCATCAACATTACCTCTAAATGCCGTTAAAGGCTTCAATGGTCAATACTTGCTCACATTATTGATAAATTCAATAGTTTTAGCATATCAAACAGACTAGTGGGTAATATGAATATAATTCATGTATCTCAATTTATAATAAATTGTGATAAGCTATCAGACAACAATTATAGAACTAAGTCAACACTTAGCTCATTTTCCTATTGTGCTTCTAGATAGCATTTAGAGTTTATACTACTCAGTATTGTTCATAATTCAACTCTTTGACATGAATAGCAACATAAATCTCTTTACTCATACAATATTTACAACTTATAATGGCAAGTATTACACATAGCCATTACGTTCATGATTACATGATGTTTGTAAATTTACACTATGCTCGCAAAACTTCCGTAGTAGGAACATTCGCGTAATCTATTTTAAGGATCATCCATTTTTCTTATTTGAGAACAATTCTCATTGTGATGTTGGTTTTATAATTTTGGTCCAAAAAATTTTATTGATATCTAACATGCCAATTAAATTTACAAATATACTCATTATTCAAATATGTAATGACAAGATAGAACAAAGTTAATTGATGTAGGAAATTAATTTGATATGAACTTTTATCAAATTAATTATGCTTCCACTGAATTAATGATCCCTCTATATTAATTATTGAAATTCATTTGAATTTCCAGCGAGCTAGGATCCCGTTTGCTTTATTAGAACCTTAAGTGACTCAACAAATCCCAATAAAACATTTAAGTAGAAACACTATCAATCATATTCCCATGTGACTCCTAGATCATTAAGTAGACAACTAATTGTCACCTATATCTTATATACTTTAATTGACACGCCTCTAAACTTTTATTTCTTTGAGTGACTCAATAGAAAAAAGAATTTTAGTTAAATTTGACCCGTTGTTCAGAAATATCAAATGTTTCATAGTGAAAAGCATGTCCACGATCGAGCAGCCTTGAGTGACTCAACAAGCTGACATCGGTAATGTACTCTCGGTTTTCACTATAACAGTGGAAGGCATGTATTAACTTTTAATACAAATTTAATATTTTAATTATGTTATTGGTCTCATCTCAATCATGTATAGTAATAACAACTAATATGTAATTAACTATACATAATTAATAAGCGCGAATCATTATGGGTTACGTCTATTTAGTCATCTTGAGCCGTTAAGAAGATTAGATGGTTAATTTTAAGAGATATCACATTCGATCATCTATGGTTAAATGCAAATAATTCTCTAATTTTCCGTTTCCAGTTTGTATCATAGACAAATTATCTTGTTATATCTCAAACAAAAAAGACGAAAAATAAATTAATCATGCAATCATAACTAGTATCTTATACTAGTTTATTGCAACCAAACATGTGGTCTAACTCCATAATAATCCACCAAATCAATTCAATTAATATCACATATTAATTAACATATCAATTTCTAGATTTTGTATTAACAGTAGTAGTCTAAACCAGTTTAGACAAGATAGAACAGACCAATCGAAATTAAACAATTAATCTAATTAATTAAATAATTTCGCATCAATAAAGTCAATCAAGTGATCATATTAATTAACTAACTTTATTAGCAATTTGGGGATTACCACAAAATAACTCTTTATTTTATTGTTAATATCAAAGTCATACTTTGATATAAGTTTTGAAACGATTTAGGGTTGAAATCACAACTTGAATTAAGCCAAAATTCAACTTTTGTCCAAATAAACAATTATGGCAAAACAAGCTTTTTTTTTTTTTTTCAAAAAAAACATAAATTTTGACTCAATTGAAAAATTCTAAAATTTTACAAAAGTTTTAAGTTATAATTCAAAGCCCAAAGACCAATTTGTCAAATTTGAAAAGTACAAGACCCATGCTAAAATTTCTTAAGTTCAGGGCCAATCTGTGAAGTTTCAAAACTTATAGGACTACCCTTACAATTTCTGAAATTTTGAGGACCTCCCTATACATATTGGACATATGATGGGCTTGTTGTGCAATTTCCAAAATTACACAATAGACCCCAATTCCCAATTCGCTGTGACTGTTCAGGCTAGGGTTCTAAACCTAGCTGAGGAGGATCTGGCGCTGGCATTGGGATTACAGTGCCTTAGACAGGGACGTCATAGTACCATCCGAGGCTGTAGGGAGCTGTTGTCGATCGCCGCAGCCGCTACTATAAACAGCAGCATTGGCTGCTATAGTAGCTTGCAGTAGCCATATGAGCTGCTGCTACACCCCTACTGGTGCAACGCGCTGCTGTCGCGACCCAGGTGCAGCGTTCTATTGCCGCAGCAGTAACCTTCTGTTCCAACAGCCGTTTGAACCTTCCGCACGAGGTTCATCCGGCACCATTTTTCTTCTTTTTTTTTTAATTTGTAGATTCGTCCATGTGCCCTGCCCTCTTTATGAAATCAAAGTTCACAAATTGTCTTCATTAGAAATCTGAATCTCATTCAGATATAATTGTCAATAATATAAATCAAATTGATATATAACAATAACAATTATTGTGTAAATTTATCCAAAGCAACAAACTCTAATAAGTAAGAAGGAAGGCTCTGTAAGGAATTTAAATAAACATCCAATATATATGCATAGTGGAAATTAAATAAACATCTAATTCCTATGCCTAGAATCGACCTTGCACTTCAAAAGAATTCATGATAAAAAAATACCTCCTTGACGAACGTCGTGAATAACAAATCCTATTTAACTATGTGAGCAATGCTTATCACGACAGCTTCAAAGCTCTAACGGTAATCTATACAGCAAGAATGGATTTGGAACTCCACAACAACGAACAATTTCGTGGCGGATTTATGGTATTATGTTTAGAGTTCTATCAATTTCATGTGCTAGTAAGAAGTCGACAGAATATCCATGATCACATCATGTAGAATTCGTCATACGAATTTTCCCCATCGTCACTCTTCTAAACCCTAAACACACAAGATGCCTATTTATAGTTGTAGAATGTAAAACCCTAATCGTATTTGGGCTTCTGTCGGCCTATAACTAAGCGGTCCAATTAATTAATCTCATTAATTAAATTAGCCATATTAAACCCAGTCCAACTAATTGGACCTTGGACATCAATTCCAAGAAAAGATAACCACAAAAGATGCCATGAGTGTAGACATATTTCAGCTTTTGGTCTTAAAAACACGTTGACAGGTTCCCCTTTATGCATTTCATGTAGGCAATTTGCACAAAAGGTCCCTACCTTTGAACACACTCTTGTGCAATTAGTCTCTACTTATGAATTTTTGGCAATTTCGCCCCGACTTTCATGTTTTATTAGCACAAATCATCCTTGATGCGAAATTCATCATTAACTACAAGGGTATTTTTGTCTACTTATATTATAAAGTAAAAAATTTGCAAATTAAGTTCCAACATAATGAGTATTATCAATAAAGAAAAATGTCAAAAAATAAAAAAGAGAAAATAAATGAATTGACTAACTCAAGCAGTTATTTGGTGCAAACAATAAATATTGAAATAACTAACGTATAAGAAAAATAAGTGCACCATTTTTCAATTAGTTATTCTAATTAAGTCATTAATATTTGTTTGTTCAATAATTTAAACTAGTTCATGATTTTGTTTGAATCCTTCTAAATCTTGAAGTATAAGTAGACAAAACTGCTCGTGTAATTTGGGATGAGTTTAGCCTTAAGGATAATTTGTACCATCCCAAATTTAAATTATGATTTTTTATAGTTTCATGTTAATATTTGAATTACGAAAAAATTGTGTTTGAAATAAATTTTTTTTACATAATGTGTTAAAAGAAAAATATTACTACCGTGATATTTTATTTTGAGAGTAAAATATTTCATGGAATATTACGGAATATATATATATATATATACACACATACAAATAGTGCGTCCGTTAACGTTTTATGATTTTTTGATAATTTATTTAATTTTAGAAACTTTAATGCTACTTTTGAAGATTAAGATATGTAAGGTGTTCAAAGTGAAAGTTGATTGCACAATAACTTTGCAATAGTTATGCAATATGGATAACAACGATTGCTATGCACACAGCAATCTCAATAATTTTAAATAAATAGGACGAATAATATTTCGCCAAGTAGCGGGATAAGGACCATATATTATTTTTAATAAATAATAAAATTAGGTTTATGCCCTTAACCTTAACGTCTATAAATAGGAGACGAGAAATTGAAAATCATCTATGGTAAATTAGAAAATATATTGGTATCTTATCACCCCTTCGTTAAAGTTGACCAAGCTAATTAACCAGTCGACCAAAGCTCAAAATCTGGTCCACCACTTATTTTACCGGTCGACCGGCCCTCTAACTTTTCATATGTATACCCATTTCAATTTTGTATCTTTTTGTTTGCAATTCATAATTGAGATCTAAAACAAGTGGACTCATTACTCGACAGCCTCCAAAATGATATAAGGTATACCTTTTCTGGGATTTATCTAAGTACAGTTATGATTTATTTTGATTATATACTATATCAGTCAGTAATATTATTTTTAGGCATTTTAGTTTTGGTTAACCCTTGACATGCACAAACTAAATATTATGGAGGTAAGTAATATAAGGAATTGGATATTTACAAGTCTTAGATTAGACCTGATAAATTGATATAGATGTTGATGATTTGTGCAATCTATGGGAAAGTGAAGTTATAAATGCCCTTATATTGTTAAGGATGGAGATAAGTAACAGTTCAATTATGCAAAACTATAGTGTTATGTATTCTTATGTGACAATGTGAGATATGAATATTTGTCATACCCTATGATTGGAATAATTGCTATACAAGATAATTATATGATACCGTATGATCATGTATTGGCAATCTTTAATGTGATATATGTGAAAGCATTGGGCATGATATATTTGGTACTATTGAGATATCTTAATGAGCATATCACGATGCATGCCATATGCATCTATTGAGAATAACGATAGAGCTGAGAATACATGCATGTGGAATGAAGATGATTGATATGAGTCATTACTGATGATGGTGTACTCCTTGTATAGTTATACTGCATTTTGATTGGTTGTCTCATATATACATTTCATTTGGGACAGCATACATGTGTGGACATTGGGGGGGTTCAGCGACTAGCTCACCAGGTATATACACTTGACTTAATATTGAAGGCTCAGCGGCCCATTATCTGGGTATATATAATTTAGTGTTTGGGGCCCGATAGTTGATATGATTCGGCCATGCCATTCTTATGGATATCGGTAAGTCCTTTGCAACGGTCGATATACAATAAGTCCTTGGAAACAAAGCATGTGTAAGCAAATGATTGGCCTTATTGATAATGAGCTCATGCGGTATGCTATATAGATATATGGGCCTATTTGTTTGGTAGTGTGCGTAACCACCGTCACATTTAAGCATCATGTGCATACAAAGATATATCGTTACTTTCTGAGCATTAGCACATATAGTTTTACATTGTATGCACGAAAATGCAAGTAATGAGGATTGGTAGCAATTCCAACGCGATTGGAAACCTGATTGTGGTACTATAGATCTACCGCAAGAGGCACCATCAATAAAGGTTATAAACCCATTTAAGTAAAAGATTCACTATTTCATAAAATAGAATAATTTATCAAATCAGTCCACAATCTTCCCTTTTATTAATAAACTAGTATCAAACACGTGCATTGCACGTGATTTGTAATTTATATGATTTAGAACTAAATAATTTTTATCTATACTAAGTGAAAAATGTTTTATTTCTACAACTGTTACTTAAAAATTGGAAAGTTAATATATAAGAAATCAATCTAAAAATTTAAGGTAATCTAATCTAAATAATAATTCGTAACTATTATAGAGATGAAAACGTAAATTAAATTTTCGCATTGGGCGGGATGAATAATGATCTAAATTCATCCTCAATGAAAAATAATTAGAAAACATCAAAAGGCAAACAAAAAGTAACCATACACTATGAAGCATTTTGATATTATGTAATTATATTTAGAATTAAAAACGTGAAAAGTCACTAAAATCTTATGTTTGAACACACATATCGAAACCTTAAACGATCGAATGAAATCCAATTTATAAAATAGTTTGATTCATGCACTGTATTATGGTAAATATTGTAACGTTAGAGGAATCATTACTGCAAATAGTAGGGCAAATCATAAACATTTATATTGTAAAATTAGTTTTATTATTATGGTAAAGATTGTAATTCTTGAAGAATCATTAGGGCAAAAAATGCAATATAAAAGTATAGATGTTATAATTAATACTAAAATGGGATTTTAAAGTTTTAATTTATTAATTTCATTCTATTCAATTTAATTAAAATTAAAATATTAATAATTAATGAGTAAGAACATATGAAGAATTAGAACAAATGTATAGGGGTAAAATCATCCAACCAACCTTTACTAATTGCTATTTATAAATGCATTTTTTACTTAAAAAATAAAAACAAATATAAAATCAAAATAATAAGACTTTTTTATTGTGTGTCATGTATGATGTGTGTAATTTAAAATTGAAATAATATGCTAATACCAATAACCACCCATTCATGGCATTTACTAATGGTATTTATTATAAATTTAATACCACCATTTACTAATTGCTACTTTTAAATGCATAATTTACTTAAAAAATAAAAACAAATATAAAATCAAAATAATAACTAATAATGTTAGGGGCAAATATGAAATTAAACTAAATAAGTGAGGGTAGGATCGTCCAAAAATATTTCCCCCCTCTTATTCTCTTTTAGATAGTACTAGTTACCAAAATGTGCGTCGCACGTTGTATATTATAATGAATATATTTGAGATACGTAATTTTCATTAGAATATTTTATTACAAAAGCACTTCTCTATACATAATTAATTTTTGTCAACACTATACGTTTTTAGACTTTTGTCATCTCATTTGACCAATACTTTTGTCTGACTTGAAATGTACTTTGTGTGAAAGCGCAGTGAGAAAACATGCTTTAGAAGATATATTCCAACATGAGGTACAATTTGTCCTTATGCCTTATTGGAAGTATCTGGGCAATAAAGATGGATTGTAAGAAACCACCTATTGATTATTAAAGGTGAAATTTCTTACAAATACGTGTAAATTTTGAATTTGGACATCAAAAAAATATTGTCGTACCAATAATTTCTCAAATTGATGAAACTTATGAATTTAAGAAATATTATATTGATTTTACGTTATTGCCACCACTGCTTCGCTTATATACACGATAAGCATCTTTTTTTTGAATAGTTTTTGAGCTATATGGTCTCGGATATCAAAACCAACACGTACCATTTACCATGCAAGGGCTTTTGCTGTGTGTACATTCTGAAAGTTTAGGTTTATTTGTCTAATGTTTCCATTATGAATTTTGTAGATTTTCCCTTTCTGAATTTCATTGCATCATGAAACATTTGGCTATATAAAACCTTTGTGTCACTAAATAATGTGGCTTGGATTTTGTTAGCCTACATAGGCATAAAAATAAATGAGTTAATATGAAAGAGAATTGCTAAGAATAATAATATTGTGATTCAAAATATATTAGTACTGCCCTTCAATCCATTAAAATCAATTTTTGAACTTGAGTGAGACCTTTTGTATTCGTGTAGTTTTCAATGGAACTTTTATGAAAGCAGGAAAGTTAATTTGATGCTCCATTCTTAATCAAATGCATGTAATTCTGATGCTTCATTCTTGATCAAATGCACCCAATTCCTTTAGTAGCACTCAATCTTTTTTATTATTAATCGCAAGTCGAAAGGCACACTCATATAATGTAGTTGCAATATGAAATTAAAGAAGAAAAATGGACACAATATGCATTAACTAAAAAGTTAAACGATTATTGGCGTCAAGGTCTATTTAATTTTCACGTGAGTAATAACATCAAGGTCTTTTGCATTTTGGATTGGTTGAAACAAAAGTTAAATATCGTCTCTAAATAAAGTAAATCTCAGGCTTAAGAATTTTGTGCATAGGTATTCTTCTAGCACATTTGCTATGTGAGTATTAACGTCGAGATCTTATTCTAAACATTTTTTATTGGTTGGTATAAAAATTAACATATCGCCTCTAAGCAAATCTCATGCTCAAGGATTTTGTGCACAGGAATTATTGTTCATTCGTTATTCGTTATGAATGAAAAAAAAAATTATCATTTGCTGGAAGGAAAAGATCGCTATTGAATTTTTTACTCTACTTGGAATTTTGAGATGAGGTGCTAGATGGAATTCTATAGTTCAATTCTCTCATCATCGGAACTATGTGATGTTATATTAAAGGAAATATGCTAAAGGCAGTTCTTGACGTGTAAAGATTAGGGACAAAATAGAATAAACTATTGAAGTGTAATAATGCAGTGAAACAATATGATGAAATAAAGGCAATGGACAATATAGAAATTAAAGGAAAAAGTAGGGAGAAAGCTAAAATCTGAATGCTTTACATAGATTCCATCTTTTATATAGTATTGATATAGGTATAATAATTTTATTACATTATTGTTGAATATAATTAAAAATATTTTAGAGAAAAACTTTATTTGACTTTTCAACTACTAAAATACTAAAATATTTCTTGTGATATATGTTGACAAAATAATTTGTCTTTGTTTGTTGATGAAAAATATTTAAATATTCAAGGGTGTTACATGATTTGTACTAATAAATGATGAAGGTAGTGGTGAAATTGCCAAAAATACATAGGTGAGGACCAATTATACAGGAGAGTTAATTACCCATTTTATGTTAAGTTATGTGGTTCTTTAGCAAATAGTTAAGATTCTGGTCGTTACAATGAAGAAATATGCTAAAGGCAGAAAACATGTAATGTCTAAAGCTTCCATTCTGACATCGTACTGTTCATTTCTTCTCTACTAGATTTCCACCAGTGCACTGTATGGGTAGAACTCTTACAAAAAATTACTGGACTAAAATATGAAAAATAAAGACTAATTAAAAGATAGATTTTCAACTCCCTATCCGCGACTTTGGGTTTTCTCTCTGAGGCACAAATTAGGGTTTCTCGTCAGTTCTTGACGTTTCTCAGCCAGATTTGCCTGGCTTGGTTTACGCTTTTTGATCTTGTTTTCTTGGTGCTGGTGGGAGTTCTTGACAGTAACAGGCGAACATGGATTTAGAGGAGATACAAATATTGTCTGCACAGTTGAAGCTTGACGATGAGGGTATCCGACAGGTGGTTGGAAACCATGCTGAATACTTAGAGGAGAGTCTCAACGTGGGGTTCTGCCAAGTTGGAAGGATTCTTCGGACAAAACCAATCAACAAGGATGCTCTAGAAGGGGTCTTTTACAACGTTTGGCACATGGAGAGAGGATTTACGGTGGAACAGAGGGTAGCCATAATACTTTTGTGTTTCACTTCGATGCATTGGTGGATCGTAAGCGGATTCTTGTGGGGGACCTTGGAACTTTAATAACCAAGTTCTCTCCTTGATGGAACCAAGAGGCGCGGGGGACATAACAGACATGGAGTTCTATATGATCTCCTTTTGGGTACACGTGGTTAATATTCCACTCATCTGTAATACAGAGGCGATATTAAGGCTTGATGGTAGATAGATTAAATAAGTGGAGGCGGTGGAGCGTAAGGGGTTGATGCTGAAAGTGAAGGTCAAAGTGGGTGCTCAGAACCCCCTCAAACAAGGTGTCTCGGTCTATATTAACGCGGTTAAAAATGAGTTAACATTCTTGCTACAATATGAAAGGCTACCGGATTTTTGCTATCGGTGTGGAATGAGTGGACATAAGTTTACTGAATATTTAGAAGATAGTAGGGTAGTGGATAGGAAGGAAGTGCTTAAGTTTGGTGAATTTCTGGGTACTTGCCAGAGGTCGGGAGGTGCAAATTTTGTGGTGGGGTGGAAAGGGCTCCGAAACCTCACAAGGAGATAAAGGGGTGTGGGAAAAGAGTTTGTCAATAAGGAAGAATCAGGAGGGAGAGAGGATAGGGGAGATCGGAAGA
>CAVNYN010227305.1:0-39996 GCA_963692815.1 Nyctanthes arbor-tristis
TTGTTGTTGACTCTTGGGTCATTTTTGACTTCGCTACACCCTGACTCATGGGATATGGTATGGAATTGTGGTAGTCTGATCCCGAGGTCGCACTCCCTAGCTATGCATTGGTCTCCGTGTATAGACACTGGTCCGTAAGGTGTAGAAAATTTAAGGCAAAGGTGGTAAATAGAGACCGTGGCCTTAGTGTACTAGAGAATTGGCCTACTAAGGATTGCATTATAATTTGACTGAAGGTTAACAACCATGAAGTCGGTCTCGAACCTTTTAATTCTTGGAAAGATTTCCATTTCCACAGTCAACAAAATTTGGCCCAGCGGGGGAACAGAATCTCGAGTCAATCCCTGGATGTTGGTGGAACTGGGGATAGTTGACTTAGGTGCAAACCTATCTGAGTGTAAGCATTGAGATAAAGAATGTTGGCAAAGCTTCCAGTGTCTACCAACATCTTGTGGACTTCGAAACCCTCAACATTCATCGTGACGACTAGTGGGTCATCATGAGGTTGCAAGGCTCCCCTAGCATCTTCTTCTGAGAAGGAGAAATGGTCGTCTAAGAGATCAATTGTCATTAGAACATCACAAGCTTGATAACTGTTTCTCGCCTGTCAGACAAGTTGATGACGTCGTCTTCGGGACTGCGCATTGTTGAAATTCATGTTAACGAGAGTATGGATTTCAGTCCCCCCCAATTTGGTTAGGGTTTTTTAACGATTAGGGTAGCTGTGCTGATGATCGGTGTTCCCAGTTGACCTGATTTGGTTGAGCCACGAACTTTTGCAAGTAACCCTTCTCAATAAGGTCTCGGCAATCGTTCGTCCCATGTCCTACAGACCAGTGATAGTGACAGTACGTATTTTGGTTCAACTGAGAGGTTTGGGCGTACATTGGCTTCGGTTCTAATAGAAGGTTATATCGAGATATCCAAGTAAGAATTTTCTCTGGAGATGTCGTCAATGCAGTAAAAGTCTGTCACGCCTTTTGTAGTTGTTTATCCCCATTGGAGTACCTGGAATCTTTCTTCTTTCCTGGTTCGACAAATGACCAGGCCAGTTCTAAGGTTGCACCTCTTTCTTTTCCATTTGCTTCTGCAGACATTTTAACGTTAGCCGGTCTTCCAGAAGTTTCTTTCGCGCTGATATATCTTTCAGCCCTTGTGAGGAACTCTCGATAGCTCTTCACTCCAACCTCATGGACAAACCACCAGAAGCGACTCTCATGCCGCAGCCCGCACAGGATGGCCATTAGCAAGATGCCATCCGTCACCTTTTCCGTCTCCAATACTTGTTAAAGCAGTCCAAATAAGCCTTGAGTGTTTATTTGACCTTTTACCGTCACCAACTTTTCTTTTGGTACCGTCCTGATTTTCTACCCTATGAATTGAGACAAGACAAGAACAGTGAGGATAGTTCTTTCCAACTGTGAATTGAATTTCTTGGGAGTTCCCTCAACCATTTTGTAGGGATGTCTCCCAGAGTTGTCAAGAACGCTCTGCATATAGCGGCTTCTCCAGCTTCCTTTAGCTCCATCCACGACATATACTTGTCTAGGTGTGAGCTTGGGTCTGTTTCCCCGATGTACGACGGCATGTAAGGCAGCTTGATTTTGATCAAGGGTGTTTGAAGAATGGCTATACTGAAAGGAGATGGTCTCCGCTCAGAATACACATCTTGGGGGGAGTTAGTGTATTTCCTCTCCAGTTCCGCTAGCCGTCGCCTCTTCTCTGTGAGTTCGGTTTTTGACCGTTTAGGAGGAAGAATACCTCATTGAGTAGGAGACATGGGGAAACCCTCATTGCCATATTTTGCGATAGATTTCGAATTTGGCGACCTCTAACATTTAAAACCCCCATAAGTGTTTTTATCCTTTTCTGCAGCTCCGGCCATCTTCGAAGGATGCGGGCTTTCACCTACGTGACTCTGGAGGGGCCAGATCTAGGCATTTTCCCTTCTACCTTTTCTCCTTCCCCCTTTGAGTTCTGCTGCACGGATTGAATTTCATACTGTTCTTCCGGCGGATGCACTTGAGACCGGCATTGTCGGAGTTGATCTAACTGACTTCTTCTGCCAGGGGCGGCTGGAGAGAGTATAGCATCGGGACTACCCAGTGGAGCTGGATCTTCGTCCCTCATAGTTCTTAAAAGGGACTTGGCTACAGCAGACGTGTTCTTGCTCATGGTGGCTTGTGGCTGTTAACCGGCCCTTCTTCCAGTGCCAAATTGTTGACAACAATTTATGCTAGAATTAAATTAACATCAACTTCTGGTCTATTGCCTCTTGGATCATTGTTTTTCTCATATTTAATCCCTTTGTTCTTTATAAATGTTCAATTCTAGCATAGATTTGTTACAAGGAAGAAACCAAAAAGCCAACCCCCTCTACTACTTTGGAGAAGGTATTTATAGTGGAGGTTAAGTGAAGCACTTCAGGGCATGGCTAACGTGTGTCAGTCCCCGTTGGCATGGCAGTGCCAGCGTGGCGTCCTGGTCTGTCCATGTGTACGTATAAGATCAAGTAACTCCACTAAGTCGCTCAGTTCATCTGTTCTCGAGTTCGGTAGCCATAGCGTACCGAACTCTAGTTCGGTAAAGTTCCCAGCAGATATGATTACAGAAATGTTGTCCTAAATAGTGAATTTTAAGCTTGAGTACGCACCAATGCTTTTGGATATAACCAGAGTTCTAAAGAGTAAAATTTTGAAGATAATTTTTATAAAAACTGTTGATATCAAGTCGTCGCTGGAATCTTAATTATTCAATGCACTAGTCAGCATTACATTGACAGTAGAAAACCCTAAACTCTCCTGCCTCACCGATTTTTTTCTCCTCCTTTTTCATAAGTACCACAATGGGGTATTTATCGACAAAGAAAGATTAAGTGGTGCACTTGGCAGTATGTTTGCCACGTGTTCTGTTAGTACATCCACGTGGACCCCAGAGGCTCGGCATCATGGAGATCAGCTAATTCCCAGAGAACAACTGGGCCTTCACAGAAAGCCGATCAGGTCAGCCCATCATCCCTAACTACAGCTAGGTTGTCTGTTGCTCGCGAAGACCTGGCGGATTGACCATGCCTACTTGGTCAACATTGAGCCTGCTCAGCTCGTTGCCCACAAAAACCTTGCCGCCTTTTGTGTTCTTTCAAAAAAAAAGGGAAAAAGAAGAGAGAGAGAAGGAAAAAAACTAGCCTTCTTAGACGACCCGAGACAGATGATTTCTTCCCAGAAAAGAGGAGAAAAAATGCCCCCAAATGAAGAGGGCGTCAATTTTAGTTCACAATTTGCAAGCCGCATAGCTTTTAAATCTCAATATACTTCTATATGTTTGGTGACTGTGGCTATAAATAAAGATGGATACATGCATGAATTGTTATTTCCTCGTCTACAACTGCATAAGTTGAAGTCAACTTCAAGTATGTGCTGAAAATTGCGCTGCTCCCTGTCCCGTGAAAGGAGAAGAATCTAGACAAGATGGTTGGTTCCCAGATTCCTTTACCTCTCAAGAAGCATCACCAGCTCACAATGGGATGTGTGAGGAAAAAGGTCAACAGCCATTGCTTTCACTGGCTTAAAAGGCTCGGAGTTGGGCATGGACTTGGCTCTATGCCGTGCCAGACTAGCTGAACTCATGTTTCTCCATCCCCTGTTGTTTTTATTATTCCCTTTCTCGGTCTTATCAGCTGATGGGGTGCAGAGCTCAATAGCATTTGCCACCAAACTTTCAGGATTACAGGAAATGTAGCTGAAGAAATGAAAATCAAGTTCATTTATATCCTCGAATAAACTAACATCAAATAGAAAATTCACATCTTCAATAACTTACACAAGTCTCCTCAAACATGAATGAGTCCTTAGTACCTTGATCACCTGCAATCACGATAATATTTAGTTCAAGACAATATGTACTTTCCAAATGCAAATCCGACACCAATCATCCAATCATGAAAAGTGGCTTGGAGCCAAGAGCAGTCAAATAACTTTACTTACAGTGGGATGAAGTCCAACGCGTGGAGGATCCACTATAGCAACTACGTTTTTAAATTGTTGCTGTATGGTATTTCTATTTCCAAACAAGCAGTTCTGCTGAATTTGGCTTTCACCTTTGGAACTGTCATTTGGACTACTGCTAATTTCATGCTCAACACAGGAGTTAATTTCACATCCTGTAATTTCACATCCCTCTTCCAAATTTATTTTTCGTTCAGCAGATTTCAGTTTATTCTTTTGCAATGAATCAGAAACTTCATCTTGTTTTTGCGGTAAAGATAAGTACTCTTTCAACAGAGAACCAATAACATCCTCTGCCTGCTAATGCACAAATGCAAGTGGAAAGAAACAAACGAAGTTAAAATATAATTTAACACCCAAAAGTGAAAAATGCTTCCAGGAAAAAAAGAGAAAGCAAGGGGATGATTATAAACAGACTTTGAAGCATCTTGCTTCGTTTAAATGTTACCCATGCAGACACACAAAACGTATAGAGAGGACCATCTGACCTTTCCACAGACAAATCTGCAGTTCACAATGCCATTAATTTCTGCATTTCTTTGAGCATCTGAAACTGCAGAAGCATTCATTTCGATGCCAACAACCTGAGGCAATTGGAACCAAGACTTGCTTAAGTTTCGAGAAGATGGCAGGAGAGACTCCACACCTCAAAGCATCTACTCAGGACTAATACACAGAAAAGCACACGAAATAAGGTACCAGAATACTGTTTTTTTTTATCCCCACCCCCCCACCCCAAAAAAAATCATTCCCTCTTTCACATGTCAGTGATATGCTCTGGTCCATTTCCAAAATTGTCAAATCAACAAGACCAAAGCTATTTACAGGAGATCCATTTCCAGTTTAATCAGCATGCAATCATTTGTAAGGGAAGAGGTGCAACTGTATATGTGCACATTGACACCTCTTTATTTTCAAAAAGGAGGGGGCGCCGGGGACTGCCAACTCATTGGAGGAATGCAGAACAGAGAATAAAATTTAGACTCAAAATGGATTGTAAAGCATTACCATACCAACACGATGAGAGAGGGTAAGGCCGATGGTTCCAGTCCCACAGCAAATATCAAAAAGTAATGTATCGGGACCCAGGGCAGCCCAATCCCCAGCAAGGGAGTACAACTTCTCAGCTGCGAGTGTGTTAACCTGCAGTATTTGGTAAATAAGGTGGAAAGTCGATTATTAAATTGGGGGGGGGGGGGTTCTTTCTCCCTCCCTGTTCTAATGAGGAATGGAAAGAATGATAAAAGTTAAAAACCAGTCTCACCTGAAAGAAGGCAGTTGGAGATATAGAAAACCGGAGATTGTTTATGTGATCATGAATTCTTGGTTCCACAGCATCGTCAGCTGGCTGCAGTCCAGAATCAGTTTCCTTTTTGCTAATGGGTACAGAGATTAAAGGAGCATCAGGCGAGGCAACATTTGATATTCCTGTATGATCCTACACGAAGACATATCAAGAAGATTAACAGGGCAAATACATGAGGACAACACTTCCTACTTGAGCCATGCTAACTCACAGGTCCAAAAGCTTTGCTAATTAAAATTTTCTTAAGTAGTAGTAAATATATTATTTATTTTTTGTTTATTTATTACTTCAAAAATTTGAAAAGAAAATATTGGAACCCAAGTGACTTGATAGAATCAAATATGAGCCGTTAGCCAACAAAGAGATGCACAGATAACAAGCCGTTATCAAGCCGTTAGCTTGATAAGTTGAAATATAATCATGGCCATTGGACTCCTACCTGAATTACCAGTGATGTTAGAGGCAGTGGTGGAGATTCCCCAGCAGCTCCTGTAGAAAATGCTTCAGCCATCCGTTCAAATTCATGTTTCACTAGTCCATCGTCAAACCCCTTTGAGCAAACCTTCCTCAGGAAAAATAGCCATAAAATGTAATTGTATATTCCATTAGTTGAAACCCCCAGTCAGCTTCCAGAATGAAGCTTCGACTCCACTATTATTAACTAAAATAAATGAAAATACACACAAAACTTGGTTTATCTCTCGCTATGATCATCAACTGACACTGTTCAAGACCAGCATGAGCATGAGCTGAACCATGAGGATAGGACATATACCTGAACCATGAGCATGACCTCTGAAATGCTAGCGTCAGGATTGCCCACCTCATCAGCTTTGCCAGAAGTTCTACCTTCACGAACCTAATCAAAATGCCAAAGACTAACCATCAGACCAAAAAGCACAGTTTCCTGCTCGTTCCGAGCGGAAAAATATCGCACAGGCTGCATTCTTAGTTACATTGTTGAAGAAAATTTCCCTTCTATTCATGTCAATTACAAACATGTAATACTTCATTTAATCGTTTACAGTATCTAATTAAATTATACCGTAAGTTGACGCCAGAACCCAGTATTATTCAATCTGTTCCATATAGGCATTTCTGAATGCTGTAGAAATCCTTGAAAGATAGCAGCATATCTGCAAGCAATTCTACAAACATTTGGGCAATCTACAGGCTCCTCAACAGCAGTAACACCTTCCCTGTATTAACAGATCAAATCTGCTTAGGTAAAAAGGATTGTAGAAGAATTATTTTATGATTGCTTGTTTCCCGCAAACTACCTGAAATTCCCAAGTAAAAAACCCACAGTTGGTGTGCCTTGTAAAGAATATCCAACAGAGAACTCACACTTGTTACGGTATCCATTAACAAGTGGTGATTCAATTATACCTTCTAGCTTACACGGAAGACCACCTGAATATAAGGATGAAATATAAGTCAAGGAGCTATTTGAGAACTCAAGCCTCTTCCTCCTGCTTAACATTTTAGCTAGTGTTAAGCAGTAGGAAATAGAGTTTATACATCAAAAAAAGAAATGACGGCCCCCATTTACACTTTGCTTTTCAGGCGGATCCTGCTGTATTTCAATATTTTAAGATATGATAGGCACAGCTTAGAACTTTTTAGGCATGTTATTTTTTCTTCTTATGCAAGTTCAAAACTTAACCTATTTCTCTAGATTTCAGGATCCATTCTGGAAGTGAGATGCCATCTGGACAAGCTTTACGCGCATTCCGAGTCTATAGATAACAAGTCCAAACGTTAGAATGATAATAGAATATCCCAAAATGTAGCTCGCAAAAACAAAGAAGAATAATTAGAACAATTTCAATTCTTCTATTTTTAGAAGGGGAAAAAAAAGAAAAAAAAAGGAAGAATGAAGTATTGTTGTCACTAACTAATCTTTTGAGAGTTTGCATTAGAGTGTTTTTCTTTTGTTCCAGCTGATCAGCGTAGGACATGTGAGCAAGCGGAGTCACCACACCACGGACACTTCTACCCTTCAAAACTGAGCTATCAAGGGCTAAACTGCCATCAATTACATCACCTTTATCATTAAGTTCAGACACATTAGATCCATCACTAGCTGGCACTGGCATTGGCAATTCCTTCTGCTGTGCGGTTTGAGAGGGAAAGACCACCGACTCTATTTTCTTCTCAAATGTGCGTGGAATGACATCTGTAACCTTTATGGTCCTATTATTGCCAACAGATTTCCCATTTAACTCCTGAAACATTTTTTTGCATGAGAATGCAATTGTAGGTAAGATATTACAACTTGGAAAGCATACTTTCCATACTCATTGGAAATCACAGAATACCTCCATTGCAGTTTTAACTTGTGCTGAACTCTCAAATGAAACAAATCCAACAACCATTCCTTGCTTTTTCTTGGCAGATTTAAATGGAATTCCCTGTCAAGAGGAACTCTTTTCGTTAAATAACCTGGTATAGTAGGCTTCTATAGCGCTCACCATCCCACGTGGAATGGTGAGTGCCACATCAGCACTCAACATGAGTGCCAGAAAATTTTCGTAACATGGTATAAATAAGAGCCCTACGGATCAAAAGAACCAAAAATGAGTTAATTCACGAGTTCGATAGGATTTTGAATCACTTTATCAGGGCACATCAAGTTCTCCAAACAGGCTCAAAAGCATCCATTAGTTCTGTATTAACCTATTTGGTTTGACTATGCTTAAAAACTTCATATATTCGGGGCAAGTAAAAAGAAAGAAAAAGTTGCGTATTTCAATAACTCTTTTCTTCTCAATAAAGTAACATAGTTATTCCAACCTTGATCACGTACTCATTAATTTACAAGTAAACTGTTCATGCGTAGTCAAAAACCCTCTCGGCTCCTAGCTGGATTGGAATTTGGAAACAATAAAACGTGAAGCCTCATATGCTGTTCGCTGATGCCCAATAATAATAATAATAATAATAATAATAATAATAATAATAATAATGTTGAACGTAAAACGCACCTGTTCGTTAAGGAAATTCCTTAACTTATCTGTACTCCACTTCATGGGTAAATCAACCAAGCACTTGGACAGCACAGAGGAACAAGACTCCTCCCCCTCTGGCACCTCCATAATTGCATCCGTCATCATAACGCCCCCCTCCACCTCCTCTGATGACTTAGCAGTGTCAGGATCTTTCTTCGCCATCTTTTTTGCCCTCTCAGAGGTCGGGTCCCAGGTGTTGTCGGGTCTGGGCCTGAGCTCCTCTTCTCCATGGGCGTAGCGGCACGAATCCCCGTGGCTGCACAACCCTTTAGACCTCCGAAAGTAGGAGCAGAGGCTTGTTTTCCACAATGGGTGCTGCTGCTTCTGCTGAGGCACAGCCTGGTCCTGGTCAGAGTCCGGCTCCAGGTCGGACTCCCTCTTTCGCTTCCCGGATTGGCTGCTCTCAGCAGCACCGGGTTCAGAAGCATTTTCCGGCGGTATTGGTAGTTCCAATGGCTCGATGACGTCCATTGGGGTTTAGGGTTTCTGCTCGTGTTCGTGGAGCGGTTTGGACGTCGAATTGTCCAGTTTCAGATTTAGCGCCAGCGACGGACGGGACAGTTACGTTGGTTTGGGCCTTCTTGTGAACCAGTCTGTTTGGGCTTCTTATGAAACAGTGCACCCGCTGTAGCATGGGATAGCTTCATTTGTTTAAGCCTTAGTGGGCCGTCATTTTTTTCTTTCTTCTTTTTTCTCTTTTCATTTTTAATATATATTTTTGACCTTTTTTTTAAATATTATTATTACAAGAGGAATGCGAACCTTCTTGTGAACCAGTCTGTTTGGGCTTCTTATGAAACAGGCACCCGCTGTAGCGTGGGATAGCTACATTAGTTTAAGCCTTAGTGGGCCGTCATTTGTTTCTTTCTTCTTTTTTCTCTTTTCATTTTTAATATATATTTTTGACCTTTTTTTTAAATATTATTATTACAAGAGGAATGCGAAGGTAGGAATTGAACCCTTGACTATAAGTATGAGAATGAATAATGTTATTTATCTAGACTGAACAACTTTACATTGGGGGATGGGTGGAGTTGCATAAAACAGGGGACATTGATTTATTCAATTACCAATAAGGAAATGACAATTAGACTGGTCAGTTGGAGTTGCATAAAATATGGGGATATTGATTTATTCTACTACCAATAAGAAAATAACAACCAGTTTCCTGTCCATATAAATAACATTATTCTATGAGAATCCAACTTGATGCCATTAGACGGCCGCATTGGGTCTTTGCTATTTTTAGCTAGTTTTTATTTGACATAGAAATTTTTTAGCTACAAGTAGTCACATTTTTTTTTAATTACCGCACTCTTGGTAAACATGCTTTATTTCAACTACAAATTCGGTAATTTTAAATTAATTAATTAATTAATAGACTAATGCAAATAGCTACATCTAACTAATCTGAACGGTGCATCTGAAAATACCATACTCAATAAACCTAAAGTATGAAAAGATATTTCGTCGGGTGGACAGTCTGGTCAACATCTCGATTGAGAACTGGGGTAGGTTACAATAGAAAACCGGCAGAAACATGAGAACATAGGGGTAGTGTCGCGGTGGGTTAGAGGGATCGGATCATAGGATTATATTAGCTGTCATCCTATGCAGCTGCGCGATTATTGCTTTTTGCTGCACATTTTAGTTACAAAGTCGGCATGTGGGCTGCATTAAGAACTAAGAAGTGTTTTGCCATATCGGGAAATTGTAAAACCGAGAGGCAAAAATTGGCCAACTTTAGTCTTCTGCCCGTGCTTTAGGATTCCTCTTATCATGGGGACCAGTCTCAATGAACAGGTAAATTACAATTCTTGTACCCTATGGTACCAATAATAAGAGCTTTTATCGAGCACTCACCAACTTAAAAGCTTCATGTACATTGCATGTGAGATCAATCTGGGTTCACACATTACATCCGTAGAGGCACCCGGTGAGGGGAAGAGAGACGACAGATTGTATACACTAATCTCGGAAAGAAGACACCACTGCACACAATATGTGATAATAAAAATAGACTTTTCAGATCAACCTATGCGGCAACTCAAGCCTCTTGAGACCAGAAATTCCTACCCTGTTCACAATTCTTGAATCTCCAAAAATATGTTCCATTAGATAGGACCATCAAGGACAAACATGCTATAAGACTTCCTCACACCGATGACAATGAACCTGCATTTTCCAGATTGAAAAGGAGAAACAAATGTGTTAAGAATTTAGTAGGGCTCGGACTTAGAGGATTACCAAATCGAAACACCCCCAGATTCCATACACATTCAAGAAAACACATCTTTAGGGGAGATCTGCATTTGCTTATTACCTAATGGGTGTATATCTGCATGTGATGTGAGATGGAGTGGAAGACAACTGAAATACACCGTGCAGATATCAGACACTGAAAGCTAGAACAAGAGAATTCGTCTTTTTTTTCCTTTAACATTTGGATAAAGAATTGAAACAGAATACAAATATAAGCTTCAAAATATCTTTGTATCCTGCAGCAAATTTATAATCAAGACAATTTCAACATATAGCAGGGAAATGAGGAATTCCACAAAATGTGATAACCCCACAGCCACACACTTGGAGGTTCCAAGAACAAAGAGGCTGGAAAATCTTTAGAAAGACATGCCAAGGCTAAAAACAGCACTTTATGCCAACCCTTAAGAGAGGGTTATTCAAATAAAAATCAATCCAACCAATCAAATCTAGTAAATTGACCTTGAGAGCAAAATCATAATGCAGCAACAGTTAGTTCTCCTCGGAAATCTACTCAGCAACCCAGGACAGCACAATTGTAAACAAAGTTACCAGCATGCTCCCTCACTCCAATGACCTCCCAGTTCAAGGTTCCGTCCTTGACTCCTGATTTTGGATGCCAAGAATTCAAAACAATAGCCTCACCTTCGGTGGCCCTTTGACCACCAACAACAAGAATTGCATCCCCAAAGGCCTTGAATGCAAGACCCCAACCATTTGAGGAATCAGCCCTGACGGGAAGTCTTCCCAGTGCATCCCATGAGTTCTTCTCCTTGTTATACTTCTTTACCATGTTTGTTAAATACTCAAATAAGTACAGTTGGTTGTCAACAACCGCAACAAGTGGAGGTGCCTGAGCAACTCTATTTACATTAGGATACATGCCCTCGATTTTCCTCCACTTTCTCGTTTTAAGATCTAGCTCCTCCCCACAAGTTAAGTAATCAGTATGACTAGTCATCCCACCGATCACATAGAATTTTCCGTCCATGAAAAACCCAGAGCACAACCTACGGGGAGAATGCATGCTGGGTAACATTCCCCATTTGCCTGTCAAAGAATTATAAAGCTCCACCGATTTCAGCACGTTCCCCTTCTTGTCAATCCCCCCAGCTACAATAGCAATTGAACCAAGACTAGCAGATGCAAATAAACAACGAGGAAGATTCATACCTTCACACTTCACCCAATCACGACCAGTTGAGCTATGCTTCCAAATAGCAAGATCAAGCAACTCACGTCCAAAGACCAGCAGTTCATTTCCCACGGCTAATGATTCCTTATCTGCATAGTTAAAACACTCGTCACATGGAATCTTGGGTAATCTCATCCACTTCTTCTTAGAGGGGTCAAATGCCTCCCACCCTCTCAGATCACAAAACATGTATACCCAATGCTCCACAATCCCTAGCCGCCTCCTCAACTCATACAAATATCCGCTTTTAATTAGTGAATTAAACCTTGCATTTAAGCACGATAATGAAGCATAATCTGATCTGCGAGCCCGTGCAAGACACATCAATGCAACATCATCGTGCAAACCAGGAAGAAAAGAATCACTTGACCCGAAAATCCTACGACGATCATCAACTTCTCTTCCGATCTCTTTCGGTTTCCTCCACAACCAAACAATCAAAAGATGTTTTATTTCCATTGTGAAAACAACTTGCCAACCTTTTCGACTTTTGGACTTTGCAGTCCATGTTCCCAGTTATCATACACTACTTAAAATAAATAAAGAAATCACTAAAATCAAGAAGGGAAACCCTCTTAGACAACAATCTTGCCAAATTGTTTTTCTTGCTGTTTTTTCAACTTCATGCCCCAATTATCAGAACGAAACCACCTTCCCAGTATACATAGATAATATTGGATCTTTGAGAAACACTTTTTCCATCTATCAGACTATCACCATTAATTGAACCATTCAATTACTATTTTCCGGTATAAAATCTTCACCTTCTACCTTCAAACTAACACCTTTATTTAAAATCTGTAAATTTATTATTCCCATATCACCGAAAAGCCAGAAAGAATAAAAACTTCCAACAAATTTTAAAATCTTCTTCAACCAAAGTAAGATCCTATTTTTCTCCACTTGTTTGTAAAATGTTCACAAGAAACATAATGATGCGACGCTACAGGAAAGAATGCGGTTTTAACTCTGATGAAGAAATCAAGCGATTAGGAACCAAACCGAGCTCCAAAATTCAATAGAATGTCACTGAACAGCCAACATAGTTCCGGTCGGCCGGGAATACACATACGGTGTACGATAAATTGGGCTTCCATCAGAAATATCACCTGCTGCCAATCATTGGTCGCCGGTACGGCATGTCGCCAGAGCGGGTGAGAGGGGGGGGATTGAACTGACAGGGACTTGCGACAGAATGGAGGTGGAGAAATTGACATTTTATTTGCAGTTTTGCCCCCTTAATTTAATAATAACTATATTAATTTTACCTGGTCAAAAGCAATTTTATCTTTTTTTTTTTAACCAAAAAGCAAATTTATCTTTCCTTTTCTATTTTTCTTATTATTATCATTATATTATTATTTACAATTTATTGTCGTTTTTTTACTTGTTTGATTATCATGGTACCACTAAAGTATAATTTTACTAATTTGATAATTACTCAATGATATCTGTAGATTTTAAATTTTCATTAAATTTTCACAACTCATTTCATTTTATTATAATTAAATTCTTATAATGAGAATCAGACAAGCACTTAGTGCAAACTGACTACAATGTTTTTTTTTTTTTTTTTGAAAAAGATTAATTTTATTAACTCAAATCTTGGAAAATGTCCGAACTCAAAATCAATGGTGTGCGATCTACCCAATCAGAACTAAAACAATTAAATATAGAGAAATTTGCGATGGCATGGGTAATTTCATTCATCGCGAAATTCACCTCGCGATGAATGAAATCACAAGTGCTTCAATTCAAAGATACTAGAATGAATTTATCTCTTGAAGAATAATGGCAGCATAACAATAATAACAACAACAATAACAATAATAATAAAACACTCAATTATGATTATATATACATATATCATTGCCAACTATTGTTCGCTTACCAGCTATCCAGAAAAAGTTTTAATGTTTATAACATGAAATTCTATAAGTGAACACAAGAGGTTTGATTAATCAATTAAAATGCATGATTATTCCTTTCAGGAAAAAAAATTGTGATTATAATTAAACAAATAATAATCAAATAAGGTTTAAAAAAAACTAATCAAATAAATTAGAGAAATTTGGATTTATAATGAAAAACTGTTGGAAATAGTACTATAGTTTGATCAAATATTTGTGGTCTCGGCACTTGGTGTAACATCCCAGAAATTTCTACAAATTAAGGTAAGCAACGAAATTGTTGTTTTAAAAGAATTACTTGAATATTATTGTAGGATTTTGTGAAAACTAAAAGGTGGTTACCAAATTTATGCTAAAGAAAGAATTTAGTTCCAAATTGATATAAACTAAAATATAGTGACTTAATTGACATAAATCAAAGTTCGGTGGCTTAATTGAAGGATGAGACAAAGCACAAGGATTTCTCAGACAATTTCTGCCAAGTGTGCGGTAAATGTTGTGCCACGTGTCAAGATATGATTGGCGGAACTCAAAATTTATTAAAAACAATTAAGCCTCAACTATTATAAAAAGGACCAAGGGGTCCTCAATCTTTCCAAAGCCCCCAAATCATCCAAATTCTCTCCTAAACTCCCAAAATTCGTCCAACTTTGAGGATAGTGAAGAAACATCTAGAGAAACCCACTAAAACACCTACTTTTTACTTGAAAAAGGCTCTTAACCTTATATAGATAGACCCTAACTCAAGAATAGCTTTAATTAAGGAATATCAAGGCTTTAAAGAAACTTTTTCACGGGGATTATTCAAGAAATATTTGAGGTGAGTAACCGATATTTTGATTCTCTTTCTTTATTCATGAAATTTTCATAAGTAAGTAACCGGTACTTTGATACCCTTTATTTTGTTAATCATATTTTCGTAAGAGATGCATGAATTTTTAATGCATTGTTATGTAAAGCAAGAATGGTTTATTGTATCGATATCGCTAGTTAATGCTCTACCCGTTCTGAATTACTCTGTGAAACATGACCTTGCTATGTGATCTTGGTCATTCTGACTATGTGAATCTCTGTGGCCTTGCTGTGTAGTCTTGGCCAATCTGAATCTCTGTGGCCTTGCTGTGTGATCTTGGCCAATCATGTGCGCACCACGGGTAGTAGTTTAACTAGTGATAGGGCCCTCTGTGCATTCAATGACTTTGTGAATCGAAAGGCTTTGAGAAATACATGGTTTTCCTGAAAATGCGAAAGTGAATCAAGATATTTGGTTATTCACTGAGTAGTTTATACTCATTCCCCTTTTCCTACAATCTTGTAGGTATTAGATTAAGAAGCTATGTGGCCGGATCCTCCTAAGACGGAGGGGATACATGTATGTGATCGAGACTTCGGTGTGTGCGGTCGAGGTTTCGTTGTGGGTAGCCCACGAAACATTTAATCATCAGAATGGGCAGCGAAAGCGCCTCGATATTTGGAACTGTATTTGTATCAGATTTTTAAGAATTAAAGGCTTCCGCTACTGTGTATGAGATTCCGTCCGTTACATGCAACCTAAACAAATCTAACATCAAAATTACTTTTCAATATGATGCAAATCACAACACATTTATCCACACGTCAATATTCACTAATACCAATTTTTCCAGTATCAAAGACAAGTTACATACAAAATGTGTCAATCCAAGACTACTCAAGAAATTCAGTCAATCAAGTTACAATTTCATGGCAAATAAGAGAGCACAAATTCACATAATCTCATCATCTAAACTTCACAAATAATCCAAGCATCAAAGATAATCAACAACCTAAAAATGCTTCTAAAAGGATAGTTTAGTGTGATAATACCCAACACTGTTGAACAATGGTGTTTTGTGGTCTTCGGTACTTGATAAATACATGAATCCTGAGAATGTATGTTCTGAAAACGGTGCACTACCAGCCACACCGGAAAATCTCGCCAGAAACCACCTTCACCTCACTATCGGAGCTACACGGCCTCAACTGGTGGCCAGAAAATTACACCACCACCACCAAAAGGTCCGTCTCGATGTCTGCAACAAATTGCCTGTTGAACACTTTGCCGGAAAAACACCCCACACGCCACCACCGGAGCTGCGCATGACATCCACGTGTCGTCGCCGAAGGCCGCCGGAAAACGCACTGCACCAATAGACGTGCCTCGTCACGGTGAGTCTGGGACTGATCTTGGTTTCTCCAACCGACGTTTGGTTTTGCCGGAATCGCACTTCAAAGGTCCGATGTTTTTGAAAATTTTCAAAACTGCTAGGTGCTGTTTTCTTGGATTTCAATCTGATTTTCGAGTTTTTCCACCACTTCGATCCCTTCTACCAAGGCTCTGATACCATCTGTTGAGATTACTAGGCCTATAACACAAGATTGTTGCAAATCTAAGCCCCAATAATCTCCCAAAGTGGTAGAAAAACAACTCCAAGCTTGCTCCAAAAACTCTCCCTTTTTGTATGGTATTTGAGCTCAGATTTAGGATCGCACATGAAGCACCGGAATCATGGCACCGTCTCCTTTGGGAATGGCAACCGGAGGCTCACTAGAGTTGCAAGATTTCGCCGGAAATCGTCCACCCAACTCACAGCCTATCTCTCTCTCTTTCTTAGTCTTGCCAAAGTCCCAAAAAACCAAAGACACCACATTGTCTTTTAAATGGCCAAAGAGAATTAACGGTAATATCCAATTGGGCCAAGACTTTCAGTTGAGCCCAATAGTGTGGATTTAAGTGAACCACACTCACACACACAGTTCTCTCCGAACTAAAATCAGCCCATACAAATTGAACAGGAAAATTGAAAACTTATTGAAAACCATGTATATATAGCTGTAATTTTTTCCCCAAATACATGAAAATTCTAAGTGTTCTTTCCTGGCTAATGTCTAAAAAACACTGCTAATCCTCAACATATCCCTTTTTGGAGAAAAACGGGAAAAGTATTAAGTATACTTATAAGAAACTGCGTGCTATTTCTTTCATCCTACCCTTTGAAAATCACAACCTTTGATGTTGGAGTTACAATTGACATACAAGAAGATTTTGATGAAATCTGCACCTTGATTGGTGATGTTCAATCTTTCATGTTTCACTGTTAATATGGCAAGCATTTCATGGAAACTCCTTTGAGTTTCACTCAATCACTGATCTCCCGTTTTCAGGCAATGGAGTCTCAGCATATGTTCTGACCCGCTCCTCAGCTTGCAAAGCCTGCATTAACCAAGATTAATTTGCAAGATAATTTTATCAGACTAGATCTTTCTTGATGAATATTTGTTTGTTTCAAGACTATTTAACTTGAAAAGAGAAATGCAGATTCTTATGAATTTTAAGTTAAAAATAGGCAAACCTCTTTTGTCCAGTTAGCTCGGTATACATTCACCAACAGAACTACAGTTTGTAGAAGGCATCCAGCTAACATCCCTGACCAGATCCCTTGCACACCAAGGTTAAATCTGTAACCGAGCAAGGCACCAAAAGGAAGACCAAACACGTAGTAGCACCCAATGTTTATCAGTGCCACTGAAAATTGCCACCCCGCACCAATTGCCACCCCTGAAAGACCAGGAAGAAATCAATTTTGTCAACTTACTTCATATTCCGCGCACAGACATGACTATAATTTTAGCTTATAAAGAACTAATATATATATATATATATATGTATATAGGATTTTACCATGGAGTACAGGTTGAATGCTGTTCAGGAAGATGGTTGCTGCCAGGAAATAACCCAAGCGAGATGTCTCTTTTATGACCTCTGGTTTATCAGAAAATATTTTGGGAAAATAGTTTTTGGTTGCAAGAATTACAACTGTAAAGATGATTCCAAATATTGTTGATTTGACCACAGCCACTACTATCACAGAGAACTTTGCAGTTTTAGGAGATTAGCTCCAAGTTCATTAGCAACACGCACACTGCACATTATAGGATGTATTGTAAGGACTCGAGAAACCTATAACACTTCCCTGAATCATATTAATACTACTGAAATTTCATAAGATTGCTAAATTTGTAGATCCATGAATGCATAATAAGCTGCTTAATGATAACCCCAAGAATTTTGTCAAACCTCAATCTGAAAATTGGTGATTAGTCGACAAGTAAAATCTAGGCTATTTTTCAACTTTTGAGTTAAAACACATTGAACCTACAGTAAGAAAAACAAATGTCTTACCTGATTGCAGCATTGAAACCAAGAGTAATCATCAACATCCAAAGTTCGAGATTCATACTGTCATATCAATACAAAAAGTATTATTAACCCAAAAAAGGGAGGAACTTATGAATCCAACATTGCAATATCAAGAAATGGGTAAGGAACTGACCAAATTGATACAGCGTCAACTGCAACTTCCAGATTCTTTAACAAACCAACCATAAGGATCACCGCAGTAAAATACCATAGCTCCAAGCTGCTATGTCAAATTTGTTTGATGTAATTGTAGGATTATTATCTCAATTTGGTATCACAAGTATTTTTACCTCTATGCTTATTACAAAATCACTTACCATAGTATGATAGCTGATGCAATTGACAGCTTCAAGAAACTACCAAGGGATTTGAATGCAGATAAAGAAAATCCAGTCCATGATTTGGGAAAAAAACCAGACACCACGTAAACTATCTGGGCTAAAACCATCAGCCACCACGATGCGTTCTCTGCCATGGCAGCCCCAAGCAGGCCTTTCCTGAGCTTTGTCACAAGTATCCAATTCAAAAGAACATGAAATGCCAAGACCACTAAGGAAATTATAGTCATAACCCATATCTTGCTTTGTGCTTGGAGAAATTTTTGCATCTGAAAGTTCAATGCATAAGCAAACAACTGAGGAATGACCCAAATAGCAAACTTTCCGGCAACATCTGAGATATTTTTGCTCTGATGAAGGAGCTTTAGTATTGGTGATGCGAAGATGTAAAGAGGAGTTAAAAACAAGGCCGTAACAAGCGTAATAATCCATGACCTTTGCATGTAGAGTCCAAGCATCTCATACTCTTCGGCACCAACTGCCTGGCCACAAAGTGTTTCCAGGGCACTTCCCATTCCTAGTTAATATATACATAATTACCATAATATTGCAAAATCAATTTGTATTCAAGTAAAAAAAAATCCATAATTAAAAGTCACCATTATCGAACTAAAATTTCCTAAATATATGTGCCATAAAAAACAACACTAAACCAAAAAAAATAAAAATAGAAATGATTCATCTGCTGCTCCCCGTCAAGGAACCAACAACACTAAAACAAATTAGAATTAATGCGTGCAAAATAATTTACGTACCATTACTCCATATACGAATGCTTCAAGCACATTCTGCACAACAGAAACAGCGGCCAATTCAACATTCCCTAGATGTCCAACAAAGGCAGCGGTAACAAATCCAATGGAGAATTGCGCCACCATATTGAGTATAGCCGGGCCGGCTATTTCCCACATCATTTTGGATTCCTCCCATGTTCTTTTTCCAAGTTTTATACTTGGAACCTGTGCTTCATAGGTTTCAACCTCTAGAGATTTTCGCTCCATTTTGGGTAACAGATACTGGGTTTCTTTGAATTCTATCATCTGGGTTTTATTTCAAAGCAAAATCCTGCATGATTACGACACAAACAAATAAAAATCAGCGCCCAGTTAACATCTATCCCGAGTAGTTCTCTTTTTTTGTTGGCTGTTGTGGAATTTCTATCGCATGCTCATTAGTCATACACGCACTGTCTATCTGCACTTGGGGTCGTTATTCAAAATATACATGTTTACTGCATTCAATTAATCCTCTGCATGTTAATTTTTAATTGAAAGTTGTTTTCAACACTAACGATAATTTGCTTGTTCTTCCCTACCAACTTTTGTGGGGACACAGAATCAAAAGTCGTAGTTTGACTTCATTCGTCCCACCGCACCTCCACGACTCCACATAAACTTTTTTTTATTATTGTTTAAATAATAATATACTTTTGTCTTCGTACAGAGTTTTACTTAACCGTTAGCAAATTGAGTAAAGTAATATAAGAGGAAGAATGAGTAAAGTTTTTAAATGGAGATTTTATTATTCTGAAAATAATTACTAGAGTTAGATTTTGTTCGGTTGAAATCAATATTGTCACGTCACACGCCAACCCAAGTTATCTGCTACATAAAATAGTGGTAGAACTTCTTGTTGCATTGTGAATTTAAAAAGTTATCAACCCCAACAAACCTAATTGACTAAACAGGCAAAACTCAAGACTTGGCATCGTGCAGCTCGTGACAACTCAAGAGGGTGGGGTGCCAATAAAATATGGTTGTTTGGGAATAAAAAACTTATCTTTCCAACAAACATATATTTGACTTTAATTTTTGTCAAATTATAGTTGCGAGTGCCAGCAAAATGGAGAGCGGAGAAATTGGAGAAGACAAGTCATTGACAAACTTGCATGATCACACATGATACAACTCCTTCCCAAACAACATAGGGCTTGTTTGAAGCTATTTAAATTTTCAATTTATAAAGTGAATTTATAAAAAGTTGAAATGAGTGGTAGAGATTTAATTGAAGTTTAAAATGTATGGTGATTGTTGAGTAGTTGTCAAATGATCTGTCAAATCATGGTAAGTGAATTTATAAAGAGAAAATTTAAAGAGGATCAAACAAGGCCATAATTTAAGATCAATGTATACGTCAGACACAAAATCTTGAAACGCAATAAGTAATTTGTGGGACAACGATTAGAAATGATCTAGCACTAGATGTCAGACACTATTACGGCACCAAACAGATGGTGTGGGATAATATCACTCACTGAAGCAATTTGTTGGGATGATAATGTGCTCACATCAGTGATTGATATTATCATACGTCATGTCTGGTACCATTACGGCACCAAATGTCTGGTGCTACATCATTTCTAGGACAACGACAGGGTTACAGAAGAAGATCCCGGGTTAAACACGAAAAAATAAACATGGTAGCACCGTATGGGATGCATTGAGAATTCTGAAATGAAATTCATGAATTATAATGGGATTTCTTTTAGGGAAACATCTACATAATTTATAACTGGCTTGAGAAAATAGGCAATGTGTTTATTCAAGTTACATCCAAAATAATGTCCAGGGAGAACAAAATGTGCACCGATCAAGTATGTTCTATGAACAAATAATATCTATACATCATGTACCTCTGTGAACAAAACAACAATTGTGGGGCCATTTTGGATGACTGCAATCTGGCGGCTGCCAAGGAAGTTCTTCTGCAAAATCCTTTACACTCTTACTTTTCTCATTCAGCGTCTCTTATCCGATGAGAAGTAAAATGGTGACAATGATTTCTAGCTGCTTTAACTTCCATTTTTGGCAATGCTCCATTTTGAAAATGCAGCATCTCAGAAGTCTGAAGACTCTGAACTAGCCACTGTTACTGTCAGATTGTATGGAAGAAGTCGACTCTATTATTTCAGGGACTTGGTCAAGCAAACTATTAATCTCTTCTGAGAAGTCACCCTTGGCTCGGTTCGTTTTGCCTCCAATCACCACTGTCGTTCCGTCTTGTAATGCCCAGATCTTGAAATGCATTTCAAAAAAAATTTAACCATAAAAAAATAAAAAATAAAAAAAGGGGGGGTGGGGGTTCAAAATTGCAATCAAGTTTCAAAAAAGAAGTTATGACAGTAACTCCTGTATCATGTTGGGAATTAAGGCAATTACCCAATTACGCCCGCAGGACTATTGTTTAAGGAATTTAATTGAGACAAGAAAAATAAAAAACGAAGACAAATTTAACGGACTGTCAAAACTTCCACTATATCATTAAAGTCGCTTACAACCATACAGAATTTTCACTCGCCAAACCAATTCCCCAAGTATAACAAGAAAAATATAACAATTTTTACCGCATCTACTAATTTCTACCCTTTACCCAACCCGTGAAGAATTAAAGAAATCTCAAGACGCTAGACTACTATTTTTCTACACAAGACTCTCTGACCCGACCCAAATGGCATCCCGAGTTTTACCACACCTAATTTTCTACCCTTTGAACAAATCACAAAGAGTTACAAGAAAACTCTTCAAGGTGCTAGACTCACTAATTTTTCTCTCAACTCACTTGTACCACTTATGTATAAAAGAAGAAGAAAACATCTCTATTTATAGGCTTCGTTTCCTTGGAAGACAAGATAATCCTTCTATGATTTAGATTCCTTTTCCTCCTAAAATTCTTCTTCTTTCCCTTTCCTTTTCCTTTTCAACTTTGGATTATTTTTTGCAACAAACCCAACAAATCAAGCCAATGATTTTAAGTGCAATGCTTCACCTGGCTATGGGATAGGAAACTGATACATGTAGTGAGCATTAAAGCACCAAAACCAGCATAAACAATTGGCACGCCAGGATCAGTCTGGTAGGAGAGATTTCATAGTCAAGAAAACATAGAAAAGAATGAACCATAGATTTTCTTGGAAACGGAATTCTTTAGCCATCACCTTTATGTCAAGGCCAGTACTACCAATTGCATCCACAACAGCAATTTTAATACCATCAATGTCAATTGGAAGCTTTGAGTTTGGCCTTCGGACTCCTGCAAATTTTCCTTCCATATCATAGAGGACAATTGATTGCAAGTCGCGAGCTAGCATTGATCTGAATTCTCAATCAGAAAACAAAGGGGCAATTAATGAGCATTAAAGTTTAAACCATATAATAGAATGGAAAACTATTAGTAGTAGCACGATCATTTTGCCAGTAATAGATACCACTAGATAGTAGACACCAGAGAAAAAAAAATGTACCTAATGTGATTCAACAAGCAAAGGCACTTACATTCCCTTAACATTAGGAGAATCAGTGTCTCCAACAGGCAGAAACGTCCCATAAAGCTTCTTGTCCCCATTGATTTTTAGAGGTGCCATAGCTAAATTAAAGGGTCCTTCACCATCCTTCATTATTTGTAATGCCGAGAGACTCCAATCTGTTTGGTATATAGTGATCCCACCATACCTCAGAGGATCGTTCACACTTATTGTCTTCCTCATTACCTCCTTCCCATTAAGGTCAAACAGAGAAAGATCACTGTGAAACTGAGAAACCTAGTATGCAACAGAAGGATACAGCATAAGATGGACGAAATCTCCACAAATAACAAATAATGCTGACAAATCACAGGTCTGACTGTGGTAGGCTACCTCTCCACTGTTATAGTAGTCCATATAGAACCTATTGACGTGGACCTCAGTATTGAAAAATTCTGACGGAGTAGATAGAAACCCCACCGGCTCAAGTATATCTCCTATAACAAAGTTTAAACCCTGTGGCACAGTTACAGACCCTTTGAAGCTTCCAGTAGCACTAATAGTTCCACCAGCCATTATAAGCAATAATGCTAAATGTACTCCAATGGGGGCGAACCTGCCAGCCAATCCCTTGAAGGCGTACAACGATGGCCCCTTTAAGAATACCTAATTATGCAAATGGAGAATATCAAGTTTTAAGGATTTAGAAATGTATAAGAAAATAAAGAAGATTCAACAAACATTCGACTACACCTTCCCAAATAACATACTAAAATATCTTGAGTGATTAAGATGGAATCAATGAGTTTATTTCACTTCCCATCAGTAAGAGAGCACAAATAACATCTTGGAACTCCAGTTAGGAAATAAAATTATTCTAGACATGTTCAGACTTAGATTTTGTTCCTACAGGGAAATTTCAGGCATGTGGGTCATCCATCTACTTTATGTAAACGTAAAAAATTCATATTGTAAGGTTACAGAACTAAGTCGATAGTGTCTATTCATCTGTAGGCATGAAGTGAAGAGTGAAAATAAATATAAATAACTAAAAGAATGAAAGAGAAATAATATCAGGATGAAAAGTTGTACTTCATATCCTGCCGCCATTAAAATGATACCCAAATCCTGAAGTGAAGCTCTTGACAAGGTGTCTGAAATTTCTTGCCGGCGAATTGCCTCAGCTGAATGTTGGAAGGACCATCTGCAAATGGGTATACATGCAATCAACTAAAAGCATCTCTAAGGGGTGTCAACCATTATCAAATATTATACAGAAAACAGACCTTTTTGCTACCTTCACAAGTGGGATCTGTGTTGTGTATGTACATGCTATGAGTGATGCTCCTAGGAGGGCCAAAGTTGCCAGGAATACAGGAGAGGAGAACATGTGGTCAAAGCCAAGTGTAAGAACCCATCTCCACGTGAAGAATCCGAGGGCAGGGTTGTCTTCTGGGTACTTCTGGAAGTAAAAATCTGGTGCCTCACCTTGATCAATGAAGGTGCCTGCAAAGACACCAGAAAAAGAACTTGCGTTGTCACAAAACAGAATGAAGTAACAGGACATAATATCTCCTTAAATTCTGCCTTGCTAATGTCAGCATCAAGGAAATAGTCCCACAAAATACACTATCAGCACTGGTTTAACATAATGAAGCCAAGTGAACTAAAATGTGCACTGATGCTTAGTTCTTCCTCTCTCAATTCATTAAAGGACACAACAAGAGCTGGTCTAAATTGATTTAGGCGACAATCCATCACAGTGACAAACCAAATGAAAATTTTCTCAAGCTTTACGCGATGTCACAAACAAATATTTTTCATGCCGGACATTACTCAACTTTCTTCCAATATAAGAAGACAGTGTGAACCAATTAACAGGATACATCCCAGATCTGAAATTGAATCTTGTAAAGATTGAAACAATGTCCAACTTTCCCCACTGCAGCTATAGCTATCAATCATCTAAATGCATACAAACACTAATCACCAGATATAAGATGAATGACCTGCAGTACATCACTTGCCATTACAGAAAATCTAACCTCCATCCAAATCACAAAATTTCTTTTTTACTTTTTCTTTATTGTAGACATGCTCATTCAATATGGCGCTTTGCAGACTAAAAATCTAGTACGGCACTAAAGAGCTACTGTAAATGACTCGTTGCACTTAATGTCAATCTCTCAAGTCTTAATCAATTTTCATGGCTGCAGCAGAATTAATAGCATTCCATCAGATAAAAAGGAAAACCCAATACAACGTGTATTACAAAATCTCTCTCTAATCGTCATTCTTTGTTCAGATACTTTAGGGAGGATGGAGAATGTACAGTACCTAAGGCCATTAAGGCAGCAACAAGGAACATCTCAGCAATCGCCAGAGGCAAATTAGAAAGAACTGCCAACACCCTTCTGGGAAACCCCTTCAACAACCCCAAACCATTTTTCTTACTAGGAAAAGGCAGTGGCTTTAGTGGAACACCATTCTCTCCACTACTTCCCTCCTCCGCCGCCTCGGAGAGCGCCGGTGCTCCATCCAAATCAGGCACCACAATCTTTGTTTGCAAATTCTTGTTCTTGCTCTTCTTATTACTATCATTCTTGGAGGTTTTCAGCTTACAAGATACAGCCTTTCCCTTACTTCTCGTTATGTGGAGAGAAATTGTGAACGTCCGACCACTTCTGTTACTGAAAGAAGTGTAGATAAGGGAATTGTTGGCTTTTGAGCTTGAAGACATTCTTGCAATTACTGAATCCCTATTGGCAATATTCATAATCTTCATTTCCGCAGAAACAAGTGCAAGAAATTTTCTGGATAATGTCCTCTGGTTCTTGGTCTTGGAGGGAGACAATTGTGGGTACCAAATCAAGAATTGTCGTAACGAACGCGTTGGTTAGTTTTATCCACAGAGATGGTTGCCGTTCTTTCTTTCTAACTTTCCCTTTTTTTTTTTCTCTAAATGTCCGGAACAAAGGGGGGGTGGGGTGGGGGATTCAAACCTAGTAATGTTAATAAGGAGTTAAGCATTTAATCACGTAAACTAATTCTTGATCTTCAGAGACGGTTTCTTTTGGTTCCAAATCTCTTTAACAGATTATTTTAAGATTTTTTTTTCTTTTACAAAAAAATTACGAGACATCAAAATCGGGAATATTTTAGCACTACCATCCAACTTTATTACACTTATGGTAACTTGGCCTACACTAATTGTGTTCTAGTTTTGGGGCGTCAGTTATCTGAGCCATGTACAAGTGTGAATGTGTGATATATATTTTATTGGTAAGTGAAAACACTCGGATTATTTTGGATAGTAAAAGAAGGAAAAGACCGGAGTAGTCAAATTGAAATAATTTCCCCCAATTAACCGTACTTTTTTTGAACAGGTTTCTCACTCTGTCACCCACTGTTTCTATTAACACTCAATAGTACTAGAGAAACGCCCATAAAAAATTTGTAATGTAGGACTAGACATCCTCAACATTTATAGTTGAGGGTCAAATTATTACAAACCATACAATATGAAAAATCTCCTCACTTTTGCACTATTCTTTAATTATTATTACTATTATTATTAAGGGTCAAATTACTACAAACCATAGAATATGAAAAATTTTCTCACTTTTGCACTATTCTTTAATTATTATTATTATTATTATCAGTCGACTGAAGGGAGACTTTTCTCTATCAGTGGCTTAAGAAAATCACAAAGTGCTATCTAACCATCTCACTTACTCTTCCTCCTCCTCCTCCCTTCTAACCTTCTTTCTAAGTCTCCTTCTTTTTGTGTTTTAATTTTACGGTCCGCGTCCATCACTTCACATTATATTAGTTATAATAAAAAATAGATACACGACGCTTTCCCCCCTTGAAGACTGGTTGCTCTCTCTAGAAGGGGTGAGTTTAAGGCTTTAAGCCATCCCTGATAGTTCGTTTTCCGTAAGGGGATGAATGATGGAGAAAATAATCAAACGTTTCCTTATCTGCATTTTTAACAGTTGAAATTCCATCCCAAATTCTGAAAAAGTATTGCCTGGAAAAGAGAAAAAGAAAACCTTTCTCCTAAATAGGTAAGTTTCTTGAATCCGTATGAATATTCCCCCACACAATCTCTACATATATACTAGGTTCGAGTTTTCCTGTTTCCTTTCTGTCATTTTATTTACTTTATGCGATTTGATTTTGAGATTTTGTGTGCTGAAGTGTGAAAAGCTAGATCGGAACAGTGGAAATAAGTTCCCGTACTTGGTATGCACCGATTTATGTTTGTTTATTTCTGTTTGCTAAAATCAACAACGTGAAGATATAAGCGGAAAACATCGCTTAAGCTGCAAATAACATCGTTAAATTACTGCGTAGCATACACGTTCTTTAGCTCGTGGAATTGTATTCTGTACTTTGTCCTTGAATGCATAATTTTGAAACCCATTAATTTGGATTTTAGCATTTGGAAGAACTTAAGTGTAATTTTTGCATCAGTATTAGTGAAGTTCATTTTCAGGTTGTTTTACTGATTATCTGTTTTAGTTATTAGGTTGAGGGATAATGCCTTCTTCATTGTTTGCTTGAAGCTTTAAATCAAAGAAACTGTTTGTTGCAATTCATTACTAATTAAGAGGGCGTTGTTTCTGTTGGTTCCAGGCGATGGCATTTTGGAAACTCTACCCTTCTGGCTAATCTCATGTCGAGCTGTTGCACGTTTGACATTTCATAGAAAATTTGTGAATTAAGAGCTTTTTGGGATTTGCCTAGCAGTCTAAATACCTTATTTCTTTTCTGGAAATAGAAAAGCCTCCTGGTTCTGTCACTCCTGGTCCTGTCAATTTTGATAGCTCATGGAATCAAGTGTCATTGAAAATGCAAAAAGTAAGCCAAGACACCGTCCTTTAACTCCACCAAGAGTACTGAGGGGTGTTGTTTGTTTGATTTTGTTAGTCTTGACAGCGTTTATGGTGTTAGTGTATTGTGGCTTTTGGACAGCAGTTGTCTTAAGATTTTTCAGTGCACACCACAGCAGGACGGCAACAGCATTCTTTTTTGGAAGTTGGATAGCCTTGTGGCCTTTCCTATTTGAGATAATAAATAAAACTAAAGTGGTCTTCTCGGGAGACAGCGTTCCAGCTAAAGAACGTGTTTTGATTATTGCCAACCATAGAACTGAGGTAGACTGGATGTATTTGTGGGATCTTGCATTGCGGAAGGGGCGTGAGGGTTACATTAAGTATATTCTTAAGAGCAGTTTGATGAAATTGCCTGTATTTGGTTGGGTTTTTCATATAATGGAGTTCATTCCCGTGGAGAGGAAATGGGAGGCTGATGAATCAATCATGCGCCAGATGCTGTTAAGCTTCAATGATCCTCATGATCCTCTTTGGCTTGCTGTTTTTCCGGAAGGCACAGATTTCACGTACTATTTACTTACCTGTTTCCTTTTCTTGATAGAGATAAAGATACCTGTACTTGTGCTTCTTTATCTTGTCTCATCTCAAGTACGTTGCGCTTGGCATTGCAAGGCCAAAATGCATGAAAGAGACTTGGCTAAAACATCTAGAAAGAAGGGTTTTGGGACTTTTGCACCACATGCTAGTTCATAAATTTCACATGTTCTAATCTTCCTTTTCTTTCACGTGCGCAGGGAACAAAAGTGCATACGTAGTCAGAAGTACGCTGCTGATCATGGACTCCCTGTTCTAAAGAATGTGCTGCTACCAAAGACTAAGGGATTTTATGCATGTTTGGAGAATTTAAAGGGCTCTCTGGATGCAGGTGTTTTTCGCCACATGACTTCATCCCAAGTAGCATTTGTTTGTCCCCTTTTGGCTATTCAATAGTGCTCGTTAAATTATCAGTTTATGCTGTTACTTTCTTTTTTACACGAATGGATTTAGTTAAGTGCAACTTGCTCCTTCCCCTCCCCTCCCCTTCCCTCCCTCCTTTTCTTTAAATGTTCAGCGTATCCTAACTCCATAGGACATAAATTTTGAATTACTCATCCTGACAAGATACTTCCTTGGCTAATTTTTCTTGACATGAAACTTCTTTTATCTAGTATAAGGAACAACTATTTGAGAGCTTTCCTTCTTTACTTATGTCTAGTCAAAATCCTATGAAAATAGAAAATTAATATGTACAATGAAAATATAATTTGCAGAATAACCAGTAAGTTTTGTCTACTAGGAAGAGTGATGGAGGAAAACTCGCAAGGATAGAACTGTCAAAAGTCTTAATTTCTACTTAGTCCACCATCTTTAGAAAAAATTCAATGAGAGACGTCAGTTTTGTGGATTTTTCCTAATGCCATTATCTCTTAGCATAATCAACTACCGTAATGAACGTTTTCTCCCTTACTGCCCAAACAAAGCAAATATATGTTGTCCTCTCTATCCCCTTTTCACCCTTAATTACTCTGGTTCCTCTCTAAAAATCAATTTATCTTCTCACCGTTACTCTTCTTCACGATCAGATTGACAGCTAAAGCGGTATACTAGAAGCTTAGCATTGAGGCGAACAGAGTATTTGTTTATGCTTTTTGTCATTTTCTATTCCTTTTTTATTTTTAGTATTGACCTTGACAGTAGAGGATTGGCATTTAATCCATACGACCAAAAAAAAGGCCATTTATTAGGGTGCTCACCCTTTTTAGAGCCAAAAATTGATTCCGGTACTTCTGATCTGTGCAGTTTATGACATAACAATTGGGTATCGACAATGTTGCCCTACATTCTTGGATAATGCCTTTGGAGTTGATCCCTCGGAAGTTCACATCCATGTTCGTCGCATTTCCCTTAGTGAAATTCCTACATCAGCAGCTGAGGTAGCTTCGTGGTTGACGGAGACATTCACCCTAAAAGATCAGATGCTATCTGATTTTTACTCAGAAGGTCATTTTCCCTGTGAAGGAGTAGAAGGAGACCTGTCCACCATCAAGTGTGTACTGAATGTTGTTTTTGTAATGATCTTGACTGGAACATGTACTTATCTCACCTTTTTCTCATCTGTCTGGTTCAAAATATATGTCTCTTCAGTCTCTGCATATCTGGCATCAGCGACATATTTTCATATCCGACCATCTCCCATTAACTTTTTTTGAATGTTAACTCCAATCTGAAATCTGAAAGAACAAGAAATTTGTGCTGTAATATGTGTTATTTCTCGACCCTGAAGTTGCTTTCCTGTTTTAATTGAACTTTTGGGCAAGCCCCTTTCTTTTAGATTGGTGTTTCTTTTTAGAATTATTTTAAAGATGACCAAATCTGGTGATATGATCGTCTTTGTTTTGTATGCTAATTTATTGCAAGATTACAGAAAGTGAGTGAGAGCAGAAACAGCAGAAACGACTGGGAGCAACTAACAAAGAAATGGTGGATTAGCTGAACTTCTATTTATGTATAACAATGGATAAAATTTATAAACGGGCAAAAGAATGAATCAATCCAATTATTCTTTGTCAGTTATTACATGGATTCTGCTACAGAATTTTCACTAAATCAAAGTAATCGATAATTTTCATCACAAACACAAATGGTGAAGAATAAGTCAGCCTTCACCTTCAGATCAGTAATTGATCGGTTAAAGTAACCGGTAGAAGTTTTGAAATGTTCAATGGTTGGGATGTTTTATGATCCTTTGCAGAATAACAGTCCGAGCCCTGCGAATATCTCGACTACAAACATCAGCTTGCGCTCCTAAATCCTCGACGTTCTTCATGAATATGTCTAGCTTTTTCTTGATTTCTTCCACTGCAAACGTGATAGCCTCTTCATTTATTGCAAAGTCAGCAGTTCTTAAAAGGGATTCAATCTCAATTTCCAACCGATCAATTAGAATCCGAATGCTGTCCAAATCCTTAATAGTCACATAAGTGCCCACATTCATAGAGGTAAGGATTTCCTTCTGTGCTTTGACAGCATCTTCGTAGTTCTTCATAAGGGAATCAATCCACTTTCCCATTGATCCCACTGGAATTGAAGCTGCAGCGGCAAGGGCAGCCGCCACTGGTGGTGCAGCTACTGCGGCAGCCACCACAGAGCAAATTAGAACGGCCGCGAATGTTGCTGCAAATATGATGCTCGAGACCTTTCTCCAAGCGTGAATAGACTTCAGCCTCCTATCAAGCTTGTTCTTTTGCATCTGCAACTTCTCCAACATCTGCATTTGCTGCCTGTAAACAGACTGAAATATCTGGAAAAATTCTTCAGTGAAAGGGTCACCAACATTCTTGAAATTCTTCAGCTCCTCCAATGTCTTACTGTACCTACTGTTTCCTTCCACCTTTTCTTCTTCTTCAAATTGTTGGAGCGCCACAAGAATAAGCAGTTGACTGTCACGAGCACGCTTTAAGCACTTCTCCAATGCAGTACAAAAATCTAGAGTCTTGAGGCTATTCTCAAAGTACTCCTCGACCAGCTCGAGTAGTTCTTGATTCTTCCATATATCTTTCTTACAATCCAAGATAACCTTAACAACCTCCTGATTCATCTCCAGTAGACACTCTGTGACTTCCTTCAAGGAATCAAACGACAGGGCTCTAACCTCAACCCCAACAGCAAGAGCGCTGATAACGTTGTTGGTTCTTGCTTGGAGAGTTCTATCAAAGGACTGTAAATCCATGTCGAGCCGGCAAGCAGCTTCGTAAGAATTCAGATCAGTTGTGTATTGCAGATTGTTGATTGCGCTTGAAGTTTCCCCAGCCTTCTTGCTGATATGGCTTCCCATTATTAGCCCAGTTCTGATTATATACACAAAAACCAAATAAACATGAGATTGAGAAACCCAACTACAAACTTCTATACCTCAATTACAGATTAATCCAAAATAGGCCAATTTCTCTGTAATATGCAAATCCCCACAAAATTGACGAACCCAACTTCAAAATTCTTTCTTTAAGGTTGCATTACAGATGAAACACAATATACCCCTCAATTTATTGCATCAATCCGATTATCTAGAGTGTATATGAATGAGGAGCAAAATCTCCAATTATTATTAGCAAAAACTCAATCAGCAAGAAGCCAAGAAGTAAACAGAATCCAACAAGAACTAAAAATAGAAATAACAAATCCAGCCAGAAATAGAAAGATCAAAATCTTGCAGAAAACGATATATACCTGAAACTTCTTCTCAAGAAAATGACTGGACCACTAACAACCCTTGATTGAAAACGATCAGAAAGAGAAAAGGAGAAAGCACTGTTCCAGGAACAGAAAGAGAAAAACCTTTATTGGATAATATAAGGAGGGTTTCACGTAATTTCTACTTTATAGAAAGAAGAAAGAGAGACAAAGATTGAGGCTGATGAGGAAAGAAGAAGCTTAAAGAGAATTGAAACCGTTAAGCACCCCAAGAAAATGTGGCGGTGGTGGGTTTAGATTATTGTGAAACAAATAGAATAGCTTGCACGCATTCAGTTATTTCAAGATTGCGGATGGGTTACGCGGGAAGCAACGTTTTCCCCTGTTATCCTTATACATTAACGGGAATTGACGCGGAAAGAATTGGCACTGTTTTTTCCCTATTGACTCCTCCGTTGCCCGGTAAGAGAAAATGAAACTTCAGCTCCAAGGAAATGAGTAAAAATATTCAGCACGTGTTTGGCTATAAATAAATTCACCGACTTTTAAGTAATTTTGACATTTTTCTCTGAAAGTAAGTAATTTTGAATTGACTCTTTTTTTTCTTATTTTTGTGAATGTGTAAGAAACTCTAGTTATTTTAATAATGAATTAATGATTATTGTTAAACAATTAATTGTGGAAAGAGTGGTGCTATTTAATTATAGATGACGTGTGTTCACTAATCACAAGATGAGATTTTATACTGTTAATTAATAATAATAATATAATAATAATAATACTAAAATGCGCTCTTAATTATAATTTAGAATAAAATAAATACACCACATATGTGTTGCCGTTACATCAATTAGTTAGTTATTTCTAATCTTTATCAATCAAAATGTTATTTATTTTATAAATTTCTTGGTTGCTTATATTTTTTAAGTTTACCTAAATATGTCGTTAATGTATTGCTTGTGTTAGGGGCAATCACCTGATCTCATGCTCAAAGGATTATCCTGGTTACTTGTGCCACGTTAGCATTTACATGAGCAACGCCGTGTCATCAACAAGTGGGCTTAAACTTTAAAGTGGTTGTGTAAACTCTCAATTTATAATATTATAATTCACGTCTATCAAGATCAAAGTGATCCCTCCTGTTGATGTGTTTGGACTTTCAATCAATGTTGAGTTTCAATCAATGTTCTAAAAAAACATATGACGTGAAAAAATGTTGATACGAAGTTTCAAGTATAACAAATCTAACCACGCATGGGCGGCACGAGGCATTAAAATAGTTTTTTTCAAATTTTTTGTTATTTTTAAAATCAATATAAAACCATTAGGTAATTGAAATTACTGTATAACAATTAGGTAGAAACACAAAAATTGTAAATATATATTTAATAAATAAAATCTTCTTCAATTTTATAATATAATGTTTGTATTTTTCTCAAAAAAGTTGTCGTTTGCTTCTCTTTGTTCATAATTCATTCATCTTCTTTGTTTCTCATATGGGGAATTGTACTTAGGGATACTTTAGGGATTTACATTGATCCCCTTTTTTATATACAAGGGGAAGATTGGGGAGGGGAAATAAGAGAAGGGCAATGTGGTTTAGTGGGGATCTCCTAGATTAAAATGAGAAATTAACCACTATAACACTTGTTTAAACCACTTATTGACTGTTCAATTTGAGGTTAGTTTTAATTGGATCTCAAAAAATAAAATAAAAGAGAGGCAAAAAAATGCACGATTAATTCACGCCTGGGTGCGTCTATACGCCTTTCCACCCCGCCTAATTGCTCTTAATCTTACTTAATTGATCAACGCTTTGAATTGATCCGCTTTTTTCACGCTTTTTGACAAAGCGGTGCGTTTTACCACGCTTGGTGTCTAAGCGACATCTAGGTGCACTTTTTAGAACATTGCTTTCAATTGCATGTTTATCAACTTTTTTTGAGTTGTATTAGATTTTTAAACATGAATTGGGGCTACAAATTCAAATTTAGAAAGCCAATTTGATTAGCTTTGTTTCATGTCTAAGCGAAATCAGTGAATCGTATACTGTTAAAAACTAGATTTTAGTAAATTGAGTACAATTTGTCAAACATAAGCTGCGCATGTAGACATACATACATAATACACAATAACATATAAACAATTATGTATCAATCAAGATTTTACAAGAATTTACTTTTAGCTTTTTATTCATTATTAGTCCCTTTATAGAAAAAAAAAACACGTGACGTAGAGAAAATTTCCAACAAAAAATAGTTGATAAAAGACACAAAGAAATCAAGAAAATCATTTGGGGCATAGGATAATGAATTCTAATTAACAGGGCACCATATTAAACAGATATATATATATATATATATATTACGACTCAATCAAAGCTGGTAATTAAGCACTCGATGTAGTCTGGTAAAAAGAGCCTCAAGCGTAGAATGATTGATTTCTTGTGAGTTGGGTGCAGAGTGAGATGGCATATTTATTTATAGCGATAAAAGTTATTTGCAATCAAAGCAACTCATAAATAAATTCATTTTCATGTTAAAAGTAAAAAAAAATTGTCAAAGTTGTACATTAATTATGCAATCTTAAATCAACTTTATCAGTGTGGGAATGAGTACTAACTACTTATAATAACGGACTGTTGACAAAAAATTGGTTTGCAAAAGGGTATTTCGTTTCCAAGAGACTTGCACCAACTTTGAGTTAAACAAAAAAAAAAAAAACGGAGAAGGAAAAATTTATGAGGAAGGCGTTATTCTTACACCTCTACATAATAATATATTTGATTTTACATTTTCTTTTGGTTTGCTTCAGATTGACACGACTATGTATTATTGACGATTGAAACATTTTGGCCATGTTCATAACCTTTAAAGTTTAAAGGCTCAAAATGATCATGTGCAATGTGAAAAAGAATCCTATGTCACGTGTTATGTGATTCTTTTTCTTATTTTATCTTAGTGGGTTTACCGTGAGTAATTCATGCATTTAAGTTTTAGATTAATCTACTTGTACATGTAAATATACATATATGTTACAAATAGGATGAGGAACTACAATTTCATATATGTTGTGCAATAAAATAAATAGAGAATACATAGATAAAATTATAATTTTATTCTCTATCAGTAAACATATTTGTACACACATCTGTACATATAGCGTTACTCTTAAGTTTTTTTATGCTTTTAAATGATGGGAATAATTTTATGTGATTGAAAGTTTTGTGACGTCATATCTAACCTCATAAATGTGCATGATCGGTGTAAAGACATATATGTGCATTGGAAAACCTACCAAGATATATCATACATTCATTAATATGAATATATGATTACTATTTTGTTAAGTGAATAACATCTATATCTATATCCATATATATATATATATTATAAGAATAAGGTCCTTTTGCCTTTTTTCCCGCCTATTTTTTGGCCTTTTTAGTAATTTTGTCTCATTGACTTTTTATAGTGATTTTTGTGCATTAAAATTATTAGTGATTTATCTAATGACATCACCTTTTAAGTATCATGTCATTTCCTCATTATTCCAGCCCTAATTTTCACCATTATTTTCTCATCCTCCTCTCTTCCGTTCTTCTTTTTGCCTTATCTTATTAATCATACTTTTTTGAATGAATTCTTAATATGGAAAATCATCTTTACACAATTCTCTTTCCCTTATTTTGTGTAATCGGATTTATTTGTGTTTAAAATTATTATATCTTTTTTCGATTTAAATTATTCATTTTTCTTTTGTGTAATCCTTTACTTGGATTTACAGTCTTGGACAATATTTTGATTGTTTTAAATCTTATGGATTAGTGGAATCCTTTGGAATGTTTTCCTTTTTTTTTTTTTAGTTCATCTAGGCATTATTTCTGTAATGTAATTGTTTACCAACTTGTGACTTTTTTAGTATAGGTAATTATATTCCTACCACAAAATTTTATTTATACACCACGTTATTAATAAACCACATTTAATGGATACTTTTAATAAGTACATCACTATCAATTTACATATATACCCGTAAACGTAATTATGCATAATTGATATGAAATCATGTCATAAATTTTTTTTTATATATATATTTTAAGATAGTTTCAAACTACGTATGTTTTCCTCCACACATTATTCTTAATTCTAAAAATATACAAATTGGTTCTTAACTCGAAGGTCTCGACATAAGTGCTAATACGAGCTAATTTATGAAATCAAACTACCTATACATGTAGATATAAAGATTAAAAAATTATCTCTCAAACTCATTTTTTTTAAATAAACTATCTCTCAAATTTAATAAGAATTCTAAACCATCTATAATTTCCAAAATTAGATCTATTTTATCTATTTGATCTACCTTTGAAATTAAAACTAATTAATAAATATTTCAACATTTCCAAATAGTCAATTAACTTTTTACAGATTTTCAAAAAACTTCAAACTGCAATCAATTTTGTCCCACAAAAACTGGCATTTCATTTCAAAATTGGAATATTTATTTATTTTTTAGCTTAATCACATGTTTTTAATATTATTAATCACAATATAAAAATACTTATAACAAATTTGTTAGCAATTTTAAAATGATTTGCTTTTCATAAAGAAGTTATACAGTCGGCATATTAGATTACTACTACATAGGATACTAATCAATATATAAAAATAAAATAAAACTCGAAAAGAAAAAAAAAAGAAACAAACTATTAGTTATTATTTTATTAATCTATAAATTTGCTTACAAAAATTGAGATACTAAGATTAGAAATAAAAGTTTGAAATTTTTAAAAAAAAATTGAAATCTTTCGTTGTGAAACCACTACAGAAATATGATATACTAAACTTGAATTGTTTAAAAAATATATAAATTTTAAAAGTTAAAATTGTGGAATCATAATTGTAAACAAAAATTATACTACGAAATTATTTTAAAAAGAAATTAAAAATAATTATTAAAAAGAAATAAAATTAAGATAGTTATGATTGCCGTGTGATGAGAAAAAGAAAATACATTTTTAAAATTAAAAACAAAAAATGTGTTAAAGAAGATTGTTGATGAAATTTCATTTAATGATGTTTAATAGAATAAGAAAATATGGTGTGAGGATAAATAATTGTGGTGGGAATATAACTTCCCTTTCAATATTTTATGAAGTCTCTACGAGTTTAAGGGAATTAAGTAGTAGGTTTTTCTAGCGTCTCATTGTTCATAAAAGTTAAGTTTAAATGATCACCATGTAGATGGACGTCTTATGTCGTGTAATCCTTTGGCTTAATTTTCTTTTGAGAGAATCTCTGATTGAAAAATACATTCTTGCAATGGACATTTGTCTTTTCCTCCTCCCTTATTTAACATCGCCTTGCAATTCTTGAATGGTATAGTTGTCTATGTTTGGGGTTGTGTGCGTTGTTTACAATTGAAACATATACTTAATGAGGTTATTCTTTGTGCAGATTTGGGTGTATTATGTCATGCTTACTTGAGAAAGTTATAGTCAAATAGTTATTCCCACTGTAATCTATGCTTTAATCTGTTGATGATGATTATTTATGTGTGTTTAAACATTTTATTTTACGAGTGTGATTTTCATTTGACAATACCATAAATACTTTTCAATACGTCAAATAATTTAAATTATTATCAGATTTTTGCTGCTTTGGGCACGTTGCATATTTTGAAGAATTTTCTTATACCAAGTAGGAAGTTTAAAGTAGTATATATTTTCCAAAGTCTTCTTTTTTGTATAGATTTCATTTTATAATAATAAACAAAGCAGGAGAAGATTCCGTTCCTATTATGACATTTCTTTGTCATATCAAATTATGTTGATCAATATGGGTTTTAAATGGAGATTTTAATCAAATTCTTATGTTGTACAATTGTATTGCTAGAGAATCAGCTCTATTTTCTCTTTGAATTTTAACCACGTTAGGTGTCTATTATATCTTTCATTAAATCTTTTATTCTTTTTAAAATCATATCATATCAAATTTTAATGCGAATAAATATTATTACTGTTGTTATTCCCGTGCAACGCACGGGTGATAATTCTTAGATTTCTTAAAGCTAAGATAACTGATTTTTAGGACAAGTTGCCGATAATACTATATTTGCGTATTCCTATTTCGGAAGTCAAAAGAAATATTACAATTACCAAAACCCGAGGTGGGGTTTCACATGTGTTAACTTCACAAAAAGATACACAAAATTATTACCATTTCAAATAAACAATCAAACAAAGGTTAGAAAAACTACTATCATAATTGAAAAACTACTATCATAATTATAAGCCAATTACTTAATTGGTCCACTGCCTAATGCATCTATAGCCCGTGATATGTAAAGCCAAGCCTAAAGTCATCAATAGTCACGAGACTTGGAACGTTTTTCCTAAGAATAATTTTATACCAAAATCATAACTCCTTGCTACATGAAACTTTATCCAAAAAATCCCCTAACTTTTGTCACAAACCCATGTGCTACAACTTCTATACAAAGCCCTGTTAATTGAAAAAAGCGAAGTGCAAAAAATAGAGAGATAAGCTCTAAGTTCCAACAAGAAGAGATGGAAACCTACACCAAGCTTGCCATTTTTGCAATGGTCCTAGTTGTGACCATTTGGAGCCAACCTTCTATGGCAAAGGATGAAGATCTCATTTGTGGGATAACCTTTAATGAATTAATGACATGCAAGCCCGCGGTGGTTGGCATGGCTGATGTGCCGCCTTCTGAGGCTTGCTGCAAGGCTCTTTCCAAGGCAAAATTGCCATGTCTCTGCTCATTCAAGACTTCTAAGTGGACTACGCTTCTTGATATCAACCCTGACTCTGCTACAAAACTCCCTGTGGTTTGCAAGATCGATCCGTCTTTCCATTGCTAATTGATGTTGTAACAAACAGAAAAAAAAAAATTTTCAGACGCATTTCACTCCTTTTTCCCAAGCCGAGAATCAATCTTCCATCCATTTCCTTCTCAATTTTCAGCAAATCAATCATCCATTAACAGCCTAAAAGCATGTCCCCAAATCAACTCTATATCAATCTTCAATCTACAAAATATTGAGAGAAAAATGGCTTCAATCATTCACCATTTTCCTTCCTCATTCTCCAAAAAAAAAATCAATATAAATAGAGGCTACATTCATTTATTTTTCATTCACCACAAAAGCATTCAACACACTTTTCTCTTGCTCCATTCCAATCGGTAAGACTTCTCACCGTCGTCCGACCACCACCAAGCCGCAGCCCCGCCTCTGGCCGCCACTGCCGAATCGAACCGCCACACACCATCCCTTATTTAGCTAAATTGCTACTCACCCAGGAATTTAAGCCCAGAAACAAACACCCATAGTTTACCCGCCGGAAACCCAAACTTCGGCCGGAATATCTTGAACCCGAGCACCCAAGCCTCAAACCTTTCGGCCAAAACTCGAACCCCTTCTTGACCGAACCTTCGAACCTCTACCTCGTGACCTCCCTCTGCCGTCAACCTCCACCTCACGAACCAGCATCACACCCCCTTGCCCTCTTGCTCTCGTAAACTCTTTGTTCTACTTTTTTTAGTTGTTTCATTTTGGGTTTTGCCGAAATGAGGAGAAAGACATTGACAATGTCTTTTTATTTAATGGTTTTTGCATCCCAGATCCCTAGGTTTTGTTTACTCAAAAATTAGCCCCTCAAGTTTCCGAAACTACCTATCAAGCCCTAAATGTTTTCAATTTATTTAAAAGGGTTTTCAACTTTCTAATTTCACATATTCTACCCTAAAGTTTAGCGTCCACCTTTTCAGTCCCAATCCTAAACTATTTTAGAATTTCAATTTAAATCCCTACTTTTATTTAATTCTAATATTTTCAAATTCCTAACTTAAACTATTTATTTTGTAGACAAGGCGCAAGTGTAATTAATCAATTTCGAGACTTTTGCTCAAACTCGAAAAAGCTTATTCGAGGTAGGTTCTTTCTTTTAGAAAAGCTATTTATTTAAAACTTGCGCATTTCTAGTTAACTTATATGGTAATTATGTGCATTAAATTGTGATTATGAGAAATATGAGATATACATGAGATTAATTATGAAGAATGAGAATACTTGCTTAAGCATGAGAACTTGCATATTAATGCATGAGAATGTACGACTTTATTTGAGATCTGAGATCCTGTTTTTAAGAATTTAATTGCATGTTTATATGTGCTATTACTATCTAAGTTGACTATTATACGCGCTGAACCTACTGAGTATTTATATGAAATACTCACCATTTTCATAAATTGACAATTTTCAGATTCTGGAGCCGGTAGCGCGTATGATGGTGGATATTAATTTTTGAACCATCTTTTACTACTTCTAGCTTTATTTAAGATTTTATCATCAAGGTTTTGTGAACCTTGATTCTAGAGATCGGCATAGTTATGACAACAGCATCAGTGTGGGGGTTTG